>BQNB010000531.1:109349-168017 GCA_026074375.1 Tanacetum coccineum | reverse complement strand
ACAAAAGAAACACTTTCTCTCTCTAGATATTCTCTCTGGTGTTTCTCTCTCTAGAAACTAGCCCGATCCAAGAATTGACCCCGTGTTATGATATAGGATATACCACATGTTTAGATTATGTTTCATCACTGGCAGGTGCCAAACGTTATTGTTGGACTCAAGCCAAAGGTCATCAAGAAAGTTGATTTGATTGTGGAGGTATAATGGGTTCTGGAATAGCTACAAACCTTATCATCATAAATTTGTAAGGTGGCAAGTTCTTAGCTAGATATGATGCTTAAAGGTAGTATTGAATTGCACCTAGATATGATGCTTAAAGGTAGTAACATATTTGTTGTTCTTAACGAAGTCAAGTGCCTAAGGAAGTCAACTTTGAGTATCTTCTAAAAGGGATAAAAACAGTTGAAGGTAAGATCTGCATTTTGACAAGATGTGATGCTTAAAGGTAGTATTCAGTTGTAGCAAATATCTGAGATAGGGTGCAAGAAAAAAACTCACTCTAGCAATGATTGAAGGGGTATTAGACTACTCAAGCCTCATTGCATATTGGCAACAAACACGTCAAGAAACTAAGGTCTCAAGACCGAGCTGTAGGCGTTCATTTTAACGACATCTACTGAGTTGTTTAAATATTATATGGTCTCATGAATGTTTTATTTTAATAAATTGATTTGTATTTTTCAAGTTATTTCTATTTATAACTTTTCTTATTAGCACCCGCGAAACCCGCGGGTCTATATTCTAGTTGTATATATTTGCGACGTAATTTTATTTTTACATGTTATATTTTAATAAACAGTTTTTATGCTAAATATATGGAATATTTCATGATTTATAAATATACTTTTTTTTCTAATCATTACATATATTTTTTATTTTTTGTTGTTGAAGACCGGGTTGAACCGGTAACCCGGTGACTCATCCGAGTCGATTAGAGACCCGGTTTTCAAAACATTGCTTATAGGGCCTTTGCATTTCCCTTTTCTACACAACCACAATCCTTGGTAACCATACCAACATATCAATAACATGTTGGGTTCATTTAATATCAGAAAAAATCAAATCTGATGATCCCACGTTGCTACCCGAAACCCGTTACCATGGAAGCATATCTTTCCTAGGACTCTCTCTAATTCCACCTTGATATTGACTTTCAATTGTCAAATGTCCTTCAAAATCAACCCTATTCATTGTCAATTGAAAATACTATAGTGGCAACTTTTATAAATGAATATCTATACTTATATTTCTTTAATATTGTTAAATGCAAAAGCATCTTATAACTTGTAAAGTACTGCACAACTTCTTATTAAATAACCTACAATTCAACTCATTGTCAGTAAACCAACACTTTCTCTAATACTCTTAAATGCAAAAGCATGCAAAACCCGTTGACACTGTTAGCACTAAATCTGATGCAACATTTTGCAACTGTCACCATCTGATATTGATACCAAGTTGCTATCTAAAACCCGTTATCATGGAAGCTTATCTTTCACCTATCTGATGCAAAACCCGTTGACAGAAAGTTTGTTGCATAACACAAATGATCAAATTTAGTGCGATTTAGTATATAGACATTCATTTGGACTTGTTTAGGCAAAAAAAACCAAATGTAAAGCGAGGTATGTTAGAAATGATTATCTAATAACCTAATATTACACATAATTTTCTACTAGCTACGCAGGGGAATGTAAACACATATAGTAACTATAATTAACATGAAATGTAAACGAATATCGTACCTTATAGCAGTCAAGCTATGGAAGAACCGGAGCTTCTTTAAATACGCACGTGTATTAAACCCATACGAAAACGAAACCCTTCGAGTTACTAAAGGAAGTAACATCTACATGTATCCACACTACACGTTATACAATATCACCCAAATGCTAGTTCTCCAACGAATACTGAATACAAGAACCAAAGTCAAAATTTAAACTCCCTTCGTGGGGTGTTTGTTTCGTTCAACCAACAAAAGCGGAAGAGAAGAGAGGGATGAAGTGAATAAGCTAAGGACCCCTCTATTTATACTAAATACAATTAGGACATACCTAATATAGATAGCTTAAGGCCAAAGCTAACAAAACCCACTTCTCCTTTCCCTTGGGCCTTAGGCCGTCGAACACAACCCAAACATACCTTGGGTTTGATTTTTTAACTTTTATTAATTATTATGTATAATTAAATTTTGTTACATGTTAGTGCAAATATTACGATATTTGATCTATACATTCTCTTTATGTTTTGGTGACGACAAACATATAACTTGTAAAACATAACGTGAAGTTCACAAGTTACTCGTAGATATATACTTCAACTCACAGATATCTCACCATCCTTATCCACCACAACTCACGAATATCTCACCATCCTTATCCACCACAAGTATACATTTATCAACTCGATCTCGACATCCCGAGACTCTTACTCATATGGGCTTCACTAGTTTGATCAGGCCAAGCAAACGGGCTAGGCCATTAAGACCCAATAGAGTTTGGCTCATTAAGGCCCAATAAAAGCTTCTAGAAGATGGAGGGAAACTAGTGAATTCAAATTTGGATTAAGCTTTTAGAAGATGGAGAGAAACTAGTTGGTGCATGCTTTTATCCAATCACCCTATTATCCATTGGACTAAAGAGGCTTTTCCAAGTCAAGGCTCTCCTATAAAAGGCCAAGTTTTTCGTCCCCTTCTTTTTGATGAAAAACCCACGGCTCCACCATCACCGACATATATAAATTCTTTCTTCATCTTTAATCATAGTTCTAACATAAGGCATGGATCAAGGTTACTTTCTATGTTAGTTCCACTAATACCATGGGGTATTTAGTGAAGTATATGATGTCTCTACATGGAAGTGATCATCCTTGATTACTTGTAGATCATGTAGTAGATTGGGTTGCATAGAAGTGATTACATTTGATCACTTGTATGTCATATAGTAGATTCAATTTCTATATTGTAATTCTTGTGTATTTGTGTAGATCCGGATAGTGTATAAATCTGGAAGTAGTGTTTGTGTTTTGGTTAGTATTTTAGGCCTCAAAATACATTGGTAAAGTGGTAGATTGGCTCTAGCTAAGATTAGGACTCGACATTTAGCTTAGTGTCGGAAAATAATATAAGCGACGCGGTTTATGTGTTTAGGCCATAAAACACAAGGTTTGTTATGTTGGGCCATAAAACATAACGGGTTTGGTTGTACCCGAAGAAGGACTCGACATCTAGCTTAGTGTCGGAAAATAATGTAAGCAACGTTATAAGGTTTTCTCCGCCGAAAGGGAGCTTGTTGATTAGTGAAGTAACTCTCGAGTTGGATACTCGGGGAGTGGAGTAGGGCGAAGAGGAGCTTCGTGACCGAACCACTATAAATCACCGTGTCCGGTTTGCATTTTCTTTTACCTTTCTCTTTACTTATGTCTTTACATTTATCGCTTTACTTTTACACTTGCATTGTGCGTATGATTGTGTGAATTGTTGTGTATGTTGTGTTAGTCATGGTTGTGTAGCTCTTTGTAGTAAACATTGTGAGTGTGGATATATTGGTAGAATATGTAAATATGTGGATTGTGGTTATATTGTTAGACTATGTATTAGTTATTATAGATCTATAATCAACACTTCTCATATTGCTTCTAACTTGATTGATGATTTGGTACAAAAGATTTAAAGTTTTTAAACGGAAACGAATTCACCCCCTACGTATTCCACAATTGGTATCAGGAGCCACGTCACTCTAGTTTTCAAAACAATGTATTTTTAATTTAGAGGCGACGATTCCATGTATCAAATTACCTGTATGGGGATGAAAAGTGTTGTTTGTTGCTTGACTTCTATATTTTGTTGTTAGATATACTTTCAGTATAATAGCTTCGTAAGTAAACATATCTTCTAAAAGCGTTTGAAGATTGATCAATATTGATTTTTTAGATGTAAGAGTAGAAATAGCATCTTAAAACACGTTTTTTATGTGTTGGAATCATCTTTATGAAGTCTCCCTACGTCACTTTCATTGGTCACCATATGATTTTATACAAATAAATATGTTTTTTATGGGCTCATGGCGTAGGCGGTCCCGCCACATAAATGTTTACTAGGACGGCCCACTCAATATTGCTGGGAGCCGTCGCCTTTCTGGGGGCTGTATGTCTGTTCGTCAGATTTGGCAAACTTTGAAAATTCATTTTAAAATCAACATTAGAGAGCCCGTAGAAGGTCGTGTCAGTCTAGTCCCGCATTTTAAAGGTTAATTAAGTCTACTTTGTCATTTAAAAATACTTCATCTGACTTTGCACAAAATACATCTAGGTTAAACTTGGAGATTGTTACATTTTCTTCGAGTCGGGGTCTTTTCTAGTCTCTAATATTGTGTGTAGAATCGGAAATTGTTTTTTCATTTTCGCAGTATATTTCATCTGCGAGTAATTTTTGAAATTGGGGTAGGAATGTTTTATTTTCAATATAATATTCTAGTCTCAAGTATATATCGTTTGTATGTCTATTGTGACTGTATAACGCGCACAAACGACAATATCTTTATGTGTATGCCTAATGAGCTGATGTGGTATTTACTTGTGTATTATTTTTTGTTCAATAGGATATTTATTAAGTGAGCTTTGTATGCGTGAGATTGAGACTACTTATATATCTAAAAACCATATGCCATGTACCACTTATTCGTGTATGTTAATTAGTTTTTCCGGATTATGCCTAATAGGAATTATGCTAGATCTCTTGCGTTAAGTTATGAAATTATTTGTGCATTGCATATATGCATAGATATCTATATTTACAAATGTTACATATACATCTTATAAATCATGTTGAGTGTAGTAACCCACTTAGGAATGAGAGTTCATTAGTTCATCAAGTGTGGGAAAATATTGTCATAAGATCACATGTTAAAATCCGTCACTATGATATCTCCCAACAACTGTTACCTCTCTCCTCCCAACAAGCTTGTCACGTAAATCTTTCATATCGTCTTTGCCTTGTTTGACCTCCTTGGGTAGGTAGAAATGAGAGAACAAATATCTGGTTTTAATACAGATGATAACGCCAAATTATACATTGTTTTCTTTGGCGTTATTATGTTGTATTCTATATTTCTCGTGAACTTGCTTGGTACTTTAATCGTAAGCTTTGAAAGCTTATAGGTTCTCTCGAAGACTGACCTAGAGACCTTAGTCTTGAATCATACATATTGTGAGACGATATCAAGAAAAGAAAAGATTGTTATGCCAATAGAGTTCAAGAAGATACTGCCGCAACTTGCCTCACTTGTGCGCCACACATTTTTCCCTGAAATCGCCCGCATCAAACCGCCGCACGTAGAATATTGTCGCCACACATTTCGCTTGCTAAGAGATAGTTGAAGATAAAGTCTTAAATAATTGCACCCTTACCATGCATGTATACTCTCTAAGAATAACAGCCAAATCTTATTTTGCTAATATTCTCCTTTACTCTTGCACTATTTTTTGCTCCGTCTGATGTGCGCCGCACTTCCACGTTTAAATAAGTTCAGTAATTGGTTAATTCGCTTTAACTCCTAAGTTCGCCCCGCTCTTTTTCCTGTGTTAGTTCGAATCGCCCACCACTTTGCATCCCAATCTTTTGCAATAGATAAAATGAGGCACGAATTTGCATCTTCAACCCAATCATTACGCCTACACATTCTATACCATTTTACACATCTTTACACACACCACTCTCCCTTCCCTTTCACCCAAACACCAAAGAAAACAACTTTTCATTTGAGGAAAAAGTATTTCTAACGATCAGAACGAAGAAGTTTTCATTACCTAGTCGGTTAAAATAAGTGGATAGTTGTTATGATAATCAGTTGTGGCTTTTGTTTATCGAACCTCCTTAGCTAATGAGCTGGCTAATTTGTATCTAGTGGACTACTCGTTGTGAACGTAGTTAACGATAATGAATAAGTGTTTGGTATGATCTTGATCGTTTTTAGTGTGTCTGATAGACTTTTTATCCGTTGCCAAAACTTTAGTTAGTATCTACACGTTTGTCTCATTTTTGTCTTATCAAACTTTAGATATATATAATCATATCAGGTACTATGGTCTTCGACAATCGATCCGTTCATGATCTATGTGGTTTTTGAACAGATTTCGTCTCTTGGTCTTTAACGTTCACTTATCGCACTGTGCTCGAGACTATCAACAGCTTCGTAAATTGATAAACATAAATAACATGCTTTTCGTTTTAATAACAACTGGATTTAATTTGAGTGACACACATTTTGGTCCTAGTTTACTAAATATAGAATGTCTTAAGTTAATCTAAGGTTATCATTCGCTGTTAAAACGTTCTGCTTTGACGGTGGGAAATCATTTTGTTTTAAATTAACATCATCTAGTCCTTCGCTCTTCAAGGTCATGTCGGAATGCATTTCCAGACCATTATAAATTTGTAAAAACGTTTTCTGACGAGAAATCATTTTTATAAATTAAAGTCCCATCTTCAAGGTCAAATCATTTCCAACATTTATGAATTATTCTTAACTATCCAAGTAGTCATCTTTATTATCATTGACAAAACTAAAGTTATTTTCAAAATTGTTAAAGTCTATTTTCTTTCTGATTATTTAAACACTACTCTAATCCATGTGGACGACCTGGTCTTACCTAACAATATTATACTGCATACGTGGGTTATACTTTTACCCGTGTGTTTCCATATAATTGTCTGGTATTTTCAGTCTTATAAATTTAAAGCTTTTGAAACACATCAAAGTTTTTGGTGCCGCTGCCAGGGATTTCTTAGATGTTCTATAGTCAAACTCTGGAAAATATATTTAACTCCCCCTTTTTTTTAAATCGCCGTACAGTTTTCTGGCAAACTGACCCGAATAAATTCTCCTTTGGATGCATACACGTGCTTCCAATTTTGAACTTGTTGAACCATTACTTGAACCTGAACGTACTCTGAATCAAAAACATCATCGACGAAACAGAAGAGTTCCATTCGATCAAAGAAACAATCCACCTAAAAACCCAAGAATTGTATATCCGCCAATTCTCGACATCAACCACTTTCGTCAGTTTCTAGTTACTCTTGAAAACCTTTACCCAATGGATGATGAACCTATGTGGGCTGCTGACCATGTTGTTGCTCCGACTCCTGGTTTTGCAATCGCTATTCTTGAAACTGCTAACTAATTTGCTATCA
The DNA here is from genome assembly GCA_026074375.1 of Tanacetum coccineum. NCBI lineage: Eukaryota > Viridiplantae > Streptophyta > Magnoliopsida > Asterales > Asteraceae > Tanacetum > Tanacetum coccineum. The sequence goes on along the minus strand of BQNB010000531.1, from coordinate 160,825 downwards.
AAGGTAACCACTTGACTCTTGTCAAAGATAACCAATTTGATGGAAGAACCAAAGCCGATCCTCATGAACACATTCACGAAATCCTCGGAATCTGTGATATGTTTAAATACAGAGATACTGAAAATGAATCCGTTCGCCTAATGATGTTTCCCCTATTACTCACTAGAGAAGCAAAAACATGGCTGGACGAACTCAACGAAGGAACTATAGAAACATGGTATGAACTTCGAACCGCTTTCATTAGCCGTTTCATTCCCCCAGCTCTTTTTGACCGACTCCTCGGAGAAATCCGAGCTTTCTCTTAACACGAGAACGAATCTCTAACTGACGCTTGGCTTCGTATAAAGGAAATGCTCTGAAAATGTCATGGTCACAATTTGTCCAAAGGCAACATTATCAAAATCTTCTATCATGGTCTAAGCGAAATAACCCAAGAAGTTCTAAATGCCGCAGCTGGTGGTATTTCCTCTATAAAACACCAAATCAAGCTTATTAGCTTTTGGAAGACAAGGTCTTACTAAAGCTCGATTGGGCTAAAAATCAAAAAACCAAACCATCTTTTAAAAAAACCGTTGCTTTCGCCGATGAAGGTAGCAGTTCCAATACTGACAAAATTATGACCTGAATGGATGCCATGACCCAGAAAATGGATGCTCAGTATAAAGAACACCAAACCCATGCTAAAAAAACAAAACCCGATCTTGATGAAGATGATATACCTATGTCCCGAGAAGAAGAAGCCAAATTCATGTAAACTTTTCGTAAGACTTATTTTTTACAATGATTACCGCGACCGAGACTCGAATCGCGATAATTGGCGTTCAAACGAACGAAGTAGTTACAATCGAGACAACTACCGATCCAATACTGATGATAAACCATACGATCTTCAAAAACAATTCAACGATTTCATGAAATCTCAGCAATCGACCAACGCTTTCGTCAAAGAAACGTTCATGGATTTTAAAACTCAACTCGAAACCGTTGCCAAAAAACATCAAGCTTCAATTCAAAACCTTGAAACCAAGTTTGACAGACTTGCTGACAAGCAATCTGGTCGACCTTCTGGATCGCTTCCCAGTAACACTCAACCAAACCCAAAAGGACACAATTCCAAAGTCTACCAACCACCACAATCTCGCAATGATCATGTAAATGCCGTATTCACAAGAAGTGGTAAATCCTATAACCCACCAGTGAACTCAAATGATCAAAAACTAATCCTGAAAACCTTATCAATTTCGACAATAGCGATGAAGAAGACGAAGAACCTAAACCACAACCGAAAATTCAAAATCCAAAACCAGTCAAGGAAACTACATTACCCAAACCATACAAACCAAAAATCCCGTATCCTCAACGTCTAAGGAAAGAAAAAATGGAAGCTTAATACGGAAAATTTCTCTACGTAATCCGCACAGTTCGAATCAATGTACCTCTCATCGATGTCTTGGCCGGAATGCCTAATTATGGAAAAAATTTCAAGGAACTCATAAGCAACAAACATAAAATCAAACAAATTTCTGTCGCTTTCTTAAGTAACAAAAGTTCAGCAATGATCCAAAACAAAGTTCCACCTAAACTCGGAGACCCCGAAAGTTTTCTTATTCCATGATTCTGCAATGAAACACTCCTATTCAAACGATGATACCTGTTTCAGTATCGATGTCATCGATGAAATCTTAGAAGAAGATTTCGACGCTCTTCTAGACAAAAGTAGTAAAATTCTTCATTCCATTGAAGGAACCCTTCTCAAAGAAGAAATCTTTGCTGAATTTGATGAATTCATGGCAATGACTGCTGATGAAAACTCTGACTCTGAATCCGATACCGAAGATCCCTATTCAAAAAAATCACCATCAATACTGATTATAAGATCAAAACATCTCTCAAAGAACCCCCTATGGATCTCGAACTTAAACCCCTTCATGATAATCTGGAATATGCATTCCTGGAAAAACCCTCTTTTCTTCCTGTTATCATATCATCTCAGCTATCCAAAGAAAAGAAAAACAAACTCATATATGTCCTTATAAAGCACAAGCAAGCCTTTGCTTGGAAAACAACAGATATTCTCGGTATTTTCCCATCATTTTGCAAACACAAGATACAACTTCTTGATGATAAGAAACCCGTTGTCTAAAAACAAAGAAGGTTAAATTCGAACATGCAAGACGTTGTCAAAAAAGAAATCATGAAACTCTTGGATACTGGTATAATTTATCCAATTGCCGATAGTCCTTGGGTTAGTCTTATCCACTGTGTACCCAAGAAAGGTGGTATTATAGTTGTCACCAACGAAAATGATGAACTTGTTCCAACTAGAACCATTACAGGCTGGCGAGTATGCATCGATTATCGTAAACTCAATGAAGCAACCACAAAAGATCATTTTCCTTTACCATTTATGGATCAAATGCTAGAAAGACTCGCAGGGAATAAGTATTTCTGTTTCCTCGATGGTTTTTCTGGGTATTTTCAAATTCTTATCGATCCTAATGATCAAGAAAAAACAACATTCACATGTCCTTTTGGCACATATGCTTATAGGCGAATGCCTTTCGGGCTATGTAATGCTCCTGCCACATTTCAAAGGTGTATGTTGGCAATCTTTCACGATATGATCGAAGAATCAGTCAAAGTATTCATGGACGATTTCTCCGTCTTTGGAAACTCTTTCGACACATGCCTAAACAACCTTGATAAAATGCTCTAATGTTGTAAAGACGCTCATCTCGTCCTAAACTGGGAAAAATGTCATTTCATGGTCAAAGAAGGAATTGTGCTCGGACACAAGGTGTCCAGTGCAGGACTTGAAGTCGACAAAGCAAAAATCAATGTGATCTCAAAACTTCCACCCCCTACTAATATCAAAGGTGTTAGAAGCTTTCTCAGACATGCCAATTTCTACCGACGTTTCATTAAAGACTTCTCGAAAATTGCTTGACCTATAACTAAACTGCTCAAAAAAGATACTCCATTTGAATTCAACGATGAATGTCAAAAAGCTTTTGAATCATTAAAAGAGAAACTCACATGTGCTCCTGTGATCGTAAGCCAGAACTGGAATCTTCCATTTGAACTTATGTGTGATGCAAGTGATTTTGTTGTAGGAGCCATTTTAGGTCAAAAAGATGGTAAAAACTTTCACCCGATCTACTTCACAAGCAAAACCCTTAATTTCGCTCAACAAAAATACACTGTAACTAAAAAAGAACTTATGGTTGTAGTTTTTGCATTTGACAAATTCAGATCCTATCTTATTCTCTCAAAAACTATTGTTCATACCGATCTTTCAGCTCTAAGGCACTTATTCAAAAAGCAAGATGCTAAACCACGCCTTATTCGATGGATCTTACTTCTACAAGAATTCGACATAGAAATCAAAGATAGAAAAGGTACCAAAAATGTTGCAGCTGATCACTTATCCCGACTTGAAAACAATGAGACAAGCGATGATAGTGAAGTCGATGATAACTTTCCCGGAGAAAATCTTATGGAAATCAACACCAAAGACGAACCGTGGTTCGCAGACTTTGCAAACTACCTAGTCGGTAATATTATACCAAAAGGGATGACATATCAACAAAAGAATAAATTTTTCTCTGACCTCAAACACTACTTTTGGGAGGAACCTTACCTTTTCAAAGTATGTTCCGATGGTATGATCAGACGTTGTATATCTGGACCAGAAACCCGAACCATTTTAGATAAATGTCACCACGGACCAACAGGTGGACATTATGGACCAAACATAACTGCTAAAAAAGTCCTTGATTCAGGATTTTACTGGCCAACAATCATCAAAGAAGCTCATACTCTAGTCCGCTTATGTGAAGCATGCCAAAAGACCAGAAATATATCAAAACGTGATGAGATGCCCTTGAACAACATTCAAGTATGTGAAATTTTCGACATATGGGGTATCGACTTTATGGGACCGTTCCCGAAATCATATAAGTTTGAATACATTCTAGTCGCCGTAGATTACGTATCTAAATGGGCCGAAGCTCAAGCTTTACCAACCAATGACGCCCGAGTAGTAATCACCTTTTTGAAGAAGTTATTTTGCCAGCGACTGAGGTACCCACTTCTGTAACAAAATAATGGAAAAAACTATGAAAAGATACGGAGTTAATCACTGTTTCTCTACATCTTATCACCCTCAAACCAGTGGTCAAGTTGAAAACATGAACAGGGCTCTTAAAAGAATTCTTGAAAAAACTGTTAAAGACAATCCTGCTATTTGGTCAAGAAAACTTGATGATGCTCTGTGGGCTTTTCGCATTGCCTACAAAACACCTACCGGTACCACACCATACAAACTAATATACGGAAAGAATTGCCATTTACCATTTGAAATTGAACACCGTGCATACTGGGCATTGAAAAATTGCAACTCAGATTTAATCGCTGCTGGTGAGAAAAGAATGTTCGAATTACACGAGTTAGACGAACTTAGATACCAAGCATATAAAAACTCTCGTCTATACAAGGAAAGTACCAAAGTATGGCATGACAAAAAATTACGAATGAGAAAAGAATTCAAGCAAGGAAATAAAGTCCTACTTTTTCACTCAAAGTACAAATTTAAACAACCGAAACTTAGATCTTGATGGTTGGGACCTTATGTAGTGAAACATCAATATCCATCTGGATATGTTTAACTTTATGGAAAAGATGGAAAGATGTTCATAGTCAATGGCCACCGACTCAAACTATATCACGAAGAAGATAATGACCCAAGGGAAGCAGTCACTCCCTTTTTCCCAAACAAATGACCCCCGAAATACGAGTCTAGCTAACGACTCTCTTAAAAATTAAGCGCTTCTCGGGAGTCAACCCGTGCTTTCACTTAAGTGTGGAGGAGTTCCTCCTCCATTCTTCTACTAATATATTCTATCTATTTTTTTTTAAAATCAACAAAAATATTTTCTCTTTTTGTACTTTTGTTTACTCTTAAGCAGGTACTCTAACTTAAAAGATGTGGAAAATTACGACGTATGCTCAAGATTAGCTTACATCTATGCATTTCTTTATGCCTCAGGAAGTACCGTTTTCCTTTAATTTTCCCTATTTGATCTCTATTATCAGTTATCACATTGAGGGCAATGTTCAACTTAAGTGTGGAGGGGAGCCAAATAGGAAAAATTAATCATATCCCTCTATGTTTGCCCTATTAAAAATTTTCTAACTAATATTTTATTATATGTTTTGAAATTAAAAAATGCTCTTAGTAAGGCAAGTCCAACCGGATTGACATTATAGCTAGCACACCCCAGTCCACTAAATTGTGAGAAATCTAAGCCTTAAAAATATTCGGGTATCCACCTTTGGTACCTAAGATAATTGATGCCTTTAGCTTGTTCGAGTTAAGGTTTGATTGCAGTCATATGTGTCTATTCCGTCGTTACGGATGTGTACGTATGGTCTTTGTCACCTTTTCTGGAACATTGGTATTGGTTGAAAATTATATTTGAGAGAGCCGGTAATTTAGAAGCTCTAGAACTTGTGCTTAATCATCATTTACTAGACCGAAGCCTATCACATGAAATGTATCTCGCAAAGTTCTTATTCTCGCAAGCGCTCCTTTTAATGCTATGTTGCTGAAATATCTGAAAGTTGAATGAAGAAAGTCCTGTGCTAAGCCTTAGTTGTAATCATGAAAAAAAAGTTCTATATGAGTTATAATAGTTCAAAAGAAATAAAGGCTTATGTTCGGCGCATGAAGATTGGATCCTCTCTAGTACCCAAGTTCCACCCTTCGGTCAGGTTTATGTGTTAAGTACAAGCCTATGGTAGCTGTCTAGATTATGTCTGTGCAAATTGAGTGTTCTTCACAAAAACATATTTAAACCCTATCTGAGTGGCTGAGTGAATTTAAAATCAAACACTATCCCTATGTGAGGTGCTATGTTATATGTCTATGCCTGAAAAGTTATCTAATATGCAAACTCTCTTAAAAATCCAAATTTTCTCCACGTCACGACAAATGATTTTTTTTCGCTTCCATTGCTTGAGGGCAAGCAATAAGCTAAGTGTGGAGGGATTTGATAACGCCCAAATTATACATGTTTCTATGGCGTTATTTATGTTTATTCTATCATTTCTCGTGAACTTTTGGTACTTAATTAAGCTTGAATTGCTTATAGGTTCACTTGAAGACTCTAGAGACCCAAGCTCATGAATCTATACACTTTGGGAGACGAATACAAGATTTCTAGCCAAAGATCAAGAAGTCTGCCGCACTTGCTACATTGTACGCCGCACTTTCCTGTGAAGCCAAAACACCGCCGCACTCATACCTTTGTGCGCCGTACTTTTCCCAAAGTCTGAAGAATTAAAGTCTAATAAATGCTCCTACATTAACTCCTTAAAACCGGCGCACTTATTTGTAAGTGCACCACACTTCCAGTAAAAGTCATTAAATGCTATCGCATTAACTCCCAAAGTGCGCCACACTTTTTCCTAAAACCGTCGCACTTTTCACCAAATTTAGCCTATAAATAGAGGACGAATTTGCATCCTCAAATCATCCCATTCTCTCCATTCTCTCTTCACCAATCATCTCTCACACAAACATATTTCCCTCCTTTCACCAAAAACACCAATAAACACCTCCTAAGTTGAAGAGAAAGATCTAACGATCAAGAACGAAGACGGTTTCCTAATTAGTTATTGAAATAATGGAAGTTTGTGTAAAATCTACTTTTGTTATGAACTCCTTAGCCATGAGAGGCTAATTCTCTCATGACTACTCAGTGAAGTTACAATAATGAATAAGTGTTTGGTATGATTTTGATCGTTTTAATCTTAAGCTTATGTTGCAAACCTATTATATCTTATCTTATCCATTTTTGCTTATCAACTTAAATTATGTAATCATATCGGTATAAGTCGAAAGACCCGTTATGATCTATGTGGTTTTAAATATTTGTCTATGGTCTTTAACGTCTGTGCTGAGAAATCCACTTTTGTAAATTGATAAACAAAATAAGCTTTGATATAATAATAACTGGATTATTTGAGTGACACATTTGGTCTAGTTAACTAAATATAAGTCTTAAGTTAATCAAGTTAATTCGTAAAAACGTTTTCTGACGAGAAATCATTTTTATAAATTAAAGTCCCATCTTCAAGGTCAAATCATTTCCAACACTTATAAATTATTCTTAACTATCCGAGTAGTCATCTTTATTATCATTGATAAAACTAAAGTTATTTTCAAAATTGTTAAAGTCTATTTTCTTTCTGATTATTCGAACACTACTCTAATCCCTGTGGACGACCTGGTCTTACCTAAAAAGATTATACTGCATACGTGGGTTATACTTTTACCCGTGTGTTTCCATATAATTGTCCGGTATTTTCAGTCTTATAAATTTAAAGCTTTTGAAACACATCAAAGTTTTTGGCGCCGTTGCCGGGGATTTCTTAGAGTCGAATGCTAAGAGAGAACAAGAAAATGCCCTCCTTCTAAAAGAGGAAAGTGTGTGTGTCATAAATAATGACTAACCACCTCTTCCAATAAGTTCGGAAGGGGCTTATATAGGTGTGTACAAAATCAGCCCTTAGGCTATGGTATGGGCTTACACGTTGGGCTTTATAACCCGGCCTATTTACCGAACATTATACATTAAATGTTAAACTACGAGCTATAGTAAATGGTAACATACACGGGGTGACTGAGTCTTTTTCTAATATCTAACAAAGGGTGAAAAGAAAGAAGCCCTCCTTACACTTAGGCAGAAACCGGGTCAATTCATATGCTATCAGAAACAACTAAGCTGTTGTCTGGTATTGAAGATAGTCATCATGGACCCAGTGATGTGATGCACAACCCTCCCCAACCACTCAAGGTCTCTCAAAAGACTCTTGCTTTATTTCTCACGGAGATTACACTCATTTCTATCGACTTTCTCACTCCGAGTTAGTTGGTATTGAAAAGGTGGCAGTCCGCTCCAGCCTCCGATTACTAAAACTAAAAGTGCACTATCGAGTCTAGAGCCAAAAGAGATCATCCATAAATCTCACTAGGACACAATTCCAATATATTTGTTGCTCACACGCTGTGAAAACAAGTAATATCTTAAGAGTCATACGCATTATCCTTGTGATATTGCCAGAACATCAGAGTGATACTAAAGTATTCACAATGACAATGAAAATCCTTCCAAAGCCAACATTAAACAAGCTCTGCAGTAGGTGACTCGTGAGATCCTATATGGATCGAACTTGTGACACTAGATATCGATTCGGTCCAAACTATGAATTGACGATTGATTTTCAAATCAATTTTTGTTTCAATCGGTGAGACTTTGTCTTACTGGTTCACTCATACCGTGTTGTCTGCTTTGAGACGCACCGGTAATGAGAACGGCTAGTGCAGCTGCGAAACCCTGTCAAGGAGATTCTTCGGAATTCTACTTGATCACATGCAGTATTTATACTGATCAACGGGGAACCGTGGTTATTGCAACCGTATTCGACAAAGTGACAAAGACACTTTCGTCCATACATGTTGTTTATCACTAACCCATTCATGCAGGTAATCCCGATGGTGGCAGCAGCTGGTTCAAGACAAGTCAAGATTCATAGCCACATGCTCATACTTGATCGACATATGTAAAGACATCATGAAAGCTCAAGTACATGTTTCAAGACTTCCGCTACTCTGATACCGTACGTCTTTCTTGAAGTGACGAAGTATTAAAGTTAAAGAATTTCAAGAAATTTCCGCTACTATGATACCACACGTCTTCCATGAAGTGACGAAGTGTTAAAGTTAAAGAATTTCAAGAAAGATGGCTACACAAGCTTTCAAAATCAAGAAAAGTATGAGCATGTCGGTCTGAAAGTCACAAGTACACAAGATGGCAAAAAGATCACAAGATGATGATAAGAGATTATGCTTGGTTGATGATCTCAAAGAAGTTCAAGTTCACATACAAGTCAAGCTAAAGGAACAAGCTCAAGCCTAAAGTCTAAAGAGTACTACACATATCATAAGTTGAAAGATAAAGATTCAAGACCACGAGCAAAGACGAAGGCATTCATAGAATGCTAGGCTTAAGATTTTTGTAAAAGGATATGACCTCCCTTAGGGGGAGATTGTTAGGAATCAAGAAAAGACTCGGTCACACTTAAAATACATAGCTCGTAGGTCTAATATAATTTTTGGAACCTTAGTAAGGTATAAATGCCCAAGGCCCATGGAAAGCCCATAATAGAGCCCATGGCCGGCCACATCATAGCTTGGAGAGGGTGTTGGTTGGTTCACTTTCCATAGCTTGGAGAGAGTGTTGGTTGGTTCACTTTCTCATTTTTCACATAAGCTAATATTCTCTCTTTCTTTCTCTCTCTAAAAGTGTTCATCATTTCACTTTCTCTCTCTAGTTCTTTGTCATTAAATTGTGAGATTAGATAATACAATGTATTCTACATTCACCAAAGTTGAGTTATGTTAGTGGGAGTGTTTATATTATATTTTATTTGGTTTGTGAGTGTGTGTGGGTGAGTATATTTTATATAAAATGAGTATTTTAATAAAATGTGAGTTTAGTTTATAGATGAGTTTTTATTAATGATGAAAGGTGAGTTATACAGTTAGAGAGTATTTTTGAAGTCAAAGACTGAACGCTGACCGAATAAAAACAAGGTTTGTTTTTTTCTTCAAATACCGACACTTTCGCTGAGCTAAATTTACGAGCCAAGATCTAGCAATTATTTCATTTTATCCAACGTCTCACTTTTTTTCTTAGCCTTCTTTTTAATTGTTGTCCGTCCGATGAGATCCAACTATACATCTGCCATCTAAAATTTTTAAGGGCATCTTGACATTTAAAATCTTTAAGCATTATATCACCATCTAAAAATTAATGATCATATCATATTTACAAAATTACATATTTTTCTTGTTTTATAAACTTTTTCTTTACTATGCATAAGTATTTTTAAATTTTTTTAATTTTTTACGTCATTCAAAAAATACATTAAATTATAAAGAAGTTACAAATTTAAATTCTTTTTAGTGACACTTAAGCATAATAAAAATTAATCTAAACCATTAGATGGAAATAAAATTGATTGTTAAAATGAAGTGGATTGTTCTTTGATTATATAGTGTTCTACATAGAACTTTTCTAAGGATTATTAAATCTGTAAAGTGGTTTACATAAATACTCGTAACTTAGATATAATGTAAACGTATACATTATCTTAAATTGGTGATGGCACTTGAAACATACTTTATTTATATGTGAAGATTTTATGGGTACGTTATCATTGTTTAATATAGTTTTAGTCTTACTATCATACCTATAAATACTTATATGTTACTATAAGGTTGCTAACATGCTTGATTATGATTTTTAACTTTATCTTTTGTTAATATATAATATTCTAGGAACGTTGTCATAATTATTTTAAGCTTTTTACGATGTTTCAAGCTCAATATAATATATACTAACCTGTTAAGCAAACTATTCTTAATCATCGCTAATTATTAATGAGATACAGCATGCGATTTGACAACCTCCTCACTTGGATTAGAATCCTCTAATGTTTATATGAACATGACCTATCATGTTAGGCAAAATTATAAGAGTGTAGAAGCATGTGGACCCTAATTTTATTTAAAAATGTAATATTTATTTATTTATCTTTTCATTCATTGGTCAACATAACATATCATGTTGATATCAACATTAGAGGATCTCAATCCTTATTTGGGTTTTAACCCAACTGTTAATGTATGGCTATGCAATTTGATTTGCGAATCAATTTTCTGGAAATAGAAGTTTAACGTCAGAGCTTGTTCACACACATTGGATAACTTTCTAGATTGGAATTCAATCTTCTGGAATTTAATTTTCATTTAATACATGATATATATGTGTGGGTAAACTAGTCATTTACTAATTTTATGATGTTTCATTAAGTACAAAAAAGAAACAATATTTGTGCACACATCTTGTGTTACCAACCAGTAACATTTATAGAAAAAAACACTTTTTCTAATCAGGAGAAAAAAAGAAACAGCCCCTAACTCCACTCTTAAAACCGTGTTTGATGTCGTAGCTCAACCCACCATTTGGATAATTTGGGAGTTCATAAACAAATCATCCTTTTAGGCTAAAAGACCAACACAAGTTAATATCATGCATCTCACCTTCACTTGGTTCTCGAATAGACATTCTAACGTCTTTATCAGTTAGTTAAAGTGGCTTTTTAACCTACGTAACATTTTATCCACTTCTATATAATTACTTTGTCTAAATTTTTGCTAGATGTTTCTTGTGTTAATCTACCTTTATTAAAAAAATTGTAAGAATTACATGTATATTTTTCTTTAAGTTTAATATTCCAAAAATATATTTATTATTTTTGTAATTACATTAATGTTCTTCTTAAACTTTTGTAATTAAATTAATATCTTTCCTAAAATTTTAAATTCTCATATATGTTTAAAAGTCAATTAAATAAAACGATTATTTACCTATTATATTGATCATAATTATATTGTTGATATATATCTTTTAGCCTTAAATAATGAAAGAACATGATGATATAATTATAAAAGCTTGTATATAGATATGAAAGAACTTATTGATCATATACATTTATTTGTTCATATATACTTTTTGACCGTAATTGATGAAAGATCATGTTGAGTTTTAGATAAAATATTTTAAAAGTTTTGATAGGATATTGATATAATTACAAAAATTTGTGAAAGATATTATGTAATTACAAAAGTTTAAAAAAAATATTGATGTAATTACAAAAATTAGAACGACATTAATATATAGTTATGTACTTTAGTAAAGATATAAATGCAATTTAAAAGAAAAAAAATAAAACATTACTCTCAAGATAAAGGATACAAGTTACAACAAATCCAAACCATAGGGTACCATTTCAAAACTTTACCAGTCTTATCATTGTCTTCTTCACACTCCTCGGATCCAATCACAAAGCCATCCTCCCAAACACAAAATTATCAAAACACCCCAAAAACCAAATGTTCGATTCACAATCCTACACCACGCGCCGCAGCTCCAACCCTAAACTCCCGGACTCCACCACCATCACCATCCCAACAACTCCCACCGGAGAAAACCGTCACACCACCGGAAAAAGTTTCTTCACCCTATCACCATCCATCCTCACAGCCGCAATAATAGGCGCGTGGTACTTAAGCAACATAGGAGTCCTATTGCTAAACAAGTATCTTTTATCTTATTATGGATTTAAATATCCTATATTTTTAACAATGTTACATATGCTGTCATGCACATTTTATAGCTTAGTAACTATACGTTATTTTGGCTTAGTTCAGTTACAGCTTATTTCTTCACGTAAACAGTTTTTTAAAATCTTTGGGTTATCTGTTATTTTTTGTTTTTCAGTTGTGTGTGGGAATACTAGTTTAAGGTACTTACCTGTTTCTTTTAACCAAGCTATAGGTGCAACCACGCCGTTTTTTACCGCGGTTTTCGCGTATATTATTACGTGTAAAAAGGAAACGGTACATGTTTATTTAGCATTAGTACCTGTCGTGTGTGGTATAGTTATAGCTAGTAATAGTGAACCTTTGTTTCATTTGTTTGGTTTTTTGATGTGTGTGGGGTCCACTAGTGGACGAGGGTTGAAATCGGTTGTGCAAGGAGTTTTGTTGAGTTCGGATAATGAGAAGCTGAATAGTATGAATTTGTTGTTGTATATGGCGCCTATGGCGAGTTTGATATTGTTGCCTGTAAGTTTGTGTATCGAAGGGAATGTGTTTGGTATTACGGTTGAGAAAGCGAGGACTGATTGGTTTATTGTGTTTTTGTTGTTTGGTAATGGGAGCGTGGCGTATTTGGTTAATTTGACAAATTTTTTGGTGACGAAGCATACGAGTGCTTTGACTTTGCAAGTGTTGGGTAATGCTAAGGCTGCTGTTGCTGCGGTAGTGTCTGTTTTGATTTTTAAGAACCCGGTTAATGTGATGGGGGTTTCGGGGTTTGGTGTCACGATTTTTGGAGTTGTGCTATATAGTGAGGCGAAGAAGAGGTCTAAAGTTATATAATACGATTGATGGAGATTATAATCAAACGGTGCGTATTCTTTGCTGTTTTGTTACTTTTAGGATTTTGAATTGTAAAGTTGTTAAACGAGAAATTGGGACAAAGAAAAGTATAGAAATAATGATTTGATTTGATTGGGTCGTAAGAAACAATTGAATTGGGAAAAAGGGAAAAGGGGGTGGTGTTTTGTTCTGTTTCTTCTTGAAATGTATGTCTAATTGCATACTTGTTACTGATTAGAGCGGTTTAGGGGAGAAAAAAATGTTCTCCTTTCCGCATTGTTGTGTTTGAAATACAGATTACAAGAGAAATTCTGCAAGTTTATCTTATTTTGCTGATGTACTGTAAAAATATCAATTATTCTGTTTTCCGTCTGATGCTGTGATGCAGATACTCATGTGACTCAGTTATTGTTTCTGTTGATATGGATTTGTAGTTTTGTGTATACTATTCTATTGAGCAGCTTCATAATGAATTCTCTTTTGAGTGTGTTCTAATTTAAGTTTGTTTGTTATCATAATTCAGAATATAATAAGAAATTTTTTGACTGTTAGGAAAAAGATGATTTCTTTCTTAAAGATTAAGTTTACCATTATAATAGGGTTCTGTACAGTGATTTGTTTTTGTTGTAGTTTCTTCAAATTTAGAAAAAGAATTTCCTAGGATTCAGGACTTAAATAGTATGCAGTTTTTTAGGGATTTTGCCAAATGCTTCAATTATAAGATATCAAGAAGGTCTAGATATTTTTAGGTCTTTCCGTATAATGTTTCACGTAGATAAAATAAAGTTGTGATTAGCATTTAGCAGTCTGATTGGTATGACGAGAAACTAAGATAGGACACACAAAAATAATCACCATGCTACATTGATTCCCCTAAATATGTGTATGCATGTTCCATGGTGCATATGTACTTTATGACTAGTGGTAAACAGAGTTTAAAGTGTTCAAATGGTAGATGCTAACCGTCACTTTTCATCGTCCACGGGCCACTGATGATAGTTAACGTCTGTTCATAATATCTATTCTTCAAATACAGAGTAGGACAGGACCATGTTTTATACATAGTTGAAGAACAAACATTGAATAGGGTGGGGGACATTTCCATAAATACACATGAAAACAATAGAAGCAACCACATGGAGCATTTTGACATGATCTTAATATTGGCTTAGTATTATGTGATTCCATTGTATACACATCCCCAAAAAAAAAGCCACATCTTGTAGTTTCAAGTCTAGTTTACAACTTTAGATAGTATATACTATGCTCCTTGAACAAACATTGACGTCCGAATTCTTTATACACTTATTACCTGAGTTCCTATTATAATACAAGTTTGAGCTATTAAGCATAACATCAAAGTGTACACCAACTTGCTGTACACAAGAAGTTAGCTCCTGATTGCAACATAACTTCCTTTCCCTGTAGATGATCGAGATTTGTATGCGAATTAAAACTGCATTTTGTGATAGATCACATCATAAATTTGTATGGGAACATCTATGTTTGGAAGAAATATGGGAATTGGATAAGATAATGCTTTACTGACCTAAGATGTTTTTGATAAATGACCAAACTAGATGACCCATCAGCCAGCTTTGATAAGCACGAGTCACCCACATGGATACATGCCCTTCTTTGCTTTTAAGTTATATGGTAGTAGTTGCCCTTCAACTTCTCTCGCTGTCCCAAGATCCAAATTTATTGGGTTAGTTGGCTTCCTTATCCACCCTAACCAACAATGTGAATCTTTATTATTAGTATATACAGTAATATTGGATAAAATTTGATTGAGTGATTTTATTTTTTTATCTATTAAAAGACTTCTTGAGTATTTGATTATTATACATAAGTCTCGTGCACGCACGAGGTTTACACATAAATCAAATTTATTTTAAAACTTTAGTTTAGTATACAGACATATAAAAATTTGCCCGTGTTTAATGTTTTGTAATTGTAATATACCTAGAACTAATAATTATGCATATGTTTTTATGTATAAATATTGATTAATGTGTTGTAAAAAATTGTTGGATGAAATGATGTGGTGTTGAGGTTGATGTTGTCATTTAAGTTTAAGTAGTGATATCATGTTGTACACAATATGCAAATTTAATAGCAGTTAATATATAAAGTTTTTATAAATGTTTTTTCGGATATTCTTTATATAAACTTTAAATAGGAATTACATGAGTCGTTGTTATAAGTAAAATCACGTATATTTGTTTTCATATATCACAGTAACTCGTGTTTACATTTGATACTTATATTCCCGTTAATAGTATTTTTGATGTATTTAATAATTAAACCCGTGTACGCATGAGTTAAACTTATAAATTGAAATAGCATGAGTACTTGTTGAACGCTATAGTAAAAAATATTTTTTCGGTTTTCATTTAAACTCATAAAGGGGAATAACATAAGTTGTTCGTGTACGTACACCCTCTTGTATTTGTTTACATACAAAATAACTTATGCTTTCATTTTGATATTTATAATCCTGTGAATATATATATGTTGTATTTTTAAAACAACATATATGTTGTATTTTTAAAATATAAAGTATAGGGATATAAAGTGTAAGGAGATATGTGTTTATTTCAAAAGTTATTGTACGAAAAAAACATGAAAACTTATAAGTTCATATTTAACTTCATACAATTTATTTAAAATTAAATGATGCATAAAATTGTTTTAAATAATTATTTGGCAAGTTTTAAATTTATAAAACTCGTCTACCGATACACGCACTAACGGGTAGAGAACCCGGTCGTACGTAGTGGGTAGTTGGTAAATCCGAGGTCATCCCAAGAGCTAAGGTTACTAGTTCTAATTTGATTTTGTCACGTTTGGAAAATGTTTTTAAAATTGATTTTAAAAACGTAAGAAGAGTAAATGCAGAAAAGTAAATTGATAGAAGTATCCAGGGAGAAAAACACGCTAGCTTAGCCACTTCATTACTGCTACTATGATTACGTTTTCCTGTGCAATGTTCAATTACAAGTTTCATTGGTGGATCTAATATCGACAGACCCGAATTGGCATTTGAGGTTTGTCCTATACTTACTCTGCGATCCCAATTCCCCTAGGATCACACAGGCAGGGCATCAAGTTTGTAGTGGTTAATCCCCAACTATCCTTAAGACCAATTCTATAATCTACACATTATTAACCCTCTCTGAAAGAGTTCTTGTGCTTTTTAAGTGTTTAATGTGACCAAGGCGGTAATATGATTAATTCCTACACTAGGGATAGGTCCTAAACTACCCTAGTACCCTACTAATCCCATGTTCAACCGGTAAGTCTAATAACATGACTAATAAGATCCAAGCCACCCCCTACACTACCAAAACCCAGGGATCAATGAAAGGCTATAAGGATATCCAATCAAACCGTAATTAAACAGGAAATAATAATTATAACAATAGTAAATTCATGGCTAGGCCAGCACTAAGAGTGCTTAGCCACTCATAGAAACAGTAAGACAAGAATTAAATGAAGAAATCTTAGATTGATAATTCATAATCCTTACAAACTAAGTTTTCAAATGATTAATGCTAAAATGAAGTACAGTGATCCTCCCTTGGACTTCTGATGGAATGCTTCGTCTTCTATAGGCCTTGTTCGCCTCTTGGTAATGTGGGGTGAACAGGTGAAGTGAGTGATGCCAAATGATCCGAGTTAGGGCTCTATTTATAAGTATTGAAGATGTTACGGCGTAATATTTATGAACACATTACTCCGTAACAATGCTGATGTGTTTTCTCATTCTCCAGGCTTAACTGATGTTACGGCGTAACCGTATCGCCATGGTTACGCCGTAATACTGACTCGGATACTCCATCTTCCTTTATATTATACGTTACGGCGTAAAGGTGGTGGTGAGGTTACGCCGTAACAACTGATGCTGAGTCATTTCTTCGTTAATCTTGATTACGGTGTAACTCCTGCGGGGAGGTTACGCCGTAAAAGCCTTGAATGTCATCACTTCTTGAATTCCATGTCCAAATCCCGTGTCTTTTGCTATAATGCTTGCTTTGCTCCTGAAAACTAAATATAGGCAATTAAGTAGACATTTATAACATATTTACAAGCATTTTCGTAGTGAATTTGATACTAAAAAGTATTAACTATTTGATGTTATCAAATACCCCCCACTTGACTTCTATTTGCCCTCAAGTAGAAACATTTAGAATAACTTATAAAAAGATTTCCCTATTTTAACTTAGAGAAATGAATTTATAATTTACTTATGCTAGAAACATCAAAGCCGAACACCTCACGAAAATAGGGATCAAAAATCACTTAACTCTTAATCTAGTCTAAGTGTTTCATTTTTTGGGGTGATCACCCAATTGCACTGTCATAGCATGTATTCTATCATAGGCTTGGAAAGTACACCAAACTCCACCAGCTAGAATTAGGGTCTAAACAGTCTTGAAGGCAACAAGGGTGAGACACAGGTTTAAACAGCGTAAATCTTTCTGCAATCTTTACCAAAAGCGTTACACCAACGAGGGCGATAAAATCACATATACACATCCATAACGATGGAATAGATATACATGATTGCATTCAAATCCCTCATTCGAGCAAAACTAAGGGTTAGGATGCAGAATGATATAGCGTAGGATAAGACATGGGATACACATTAATTGGTGTTAAATAAAATACACAAAACGAATAGTCTTAAATAGTCTAAGGTTTTCATAACCAACTACCGTCCATCCATAAGCCCAAGTATTTAAGTCCGAAAATCTAATCCATAATAATGGGCTACTAGCTCCATCTTTCATACAGGTGGCTTATAGTTGCACCACCTTTATATCTTTTAGCACATAGATGGCTTATAGTTGCACCATCTTTACATCATTTATAATTCGTTGGTTTTATAACTTACAACCAACATAAACATATATATATATATACTACATGGATTTATATCTTTAATTATTTCCTCTATAGCATATGATACATAACACATATCCCCCCACTTGAGATGAATAATATCGAAAGTGATGAAACAGGGAGGTCTTTATAGATCATTAATGATAGGTCTTCCACGAATAAGCAAAATTTCCGAACCCATTTCTTCGAACCAATGGACTTAAGTAGCCAGGTTCTTCAACACAAAGAAACTTTTAGACTACAGGGTTGGCTAAGGCGAAAGGGTGTAACAATACATAAAGGGTTTTAAACACGAATCGACTGAACAAAGTGATCTAGGGGTATCTTGCACTAAAATTGAGTGCAAACAAGGGGTTTTACACGGGGAGGTCAACAAGTCGGTGTGACAAGTCGATAAACACACACATATAGGCTGTTTGGGTGAATTTATAACATGTTGCCTATATGTGTGTGTTTATAAATTCACCAAAACAGCCAAGTTTTAAATTCACCCATGACAAGTTCTATAAACACACTAATCAATTAGGTCTCGAAATGATGTACATGCCAAGTTCTAAAGTCTACAATACTACCGACACACTCATGTATTTGGTGGATTTATGTATAATAGATGAAACTGGAATAATAGGCTTAACCTCACCAATTGACTTAAAGGATAATAGTGCGCTCGGCAAAGATTAATTCTAGTTTATTAAGAAAAACATGCCAAAAATTTAAAATTGGCACAATTTTTCAAAGAAAACTAGCAAAATCGAAGGAAAATATAGGTCAAGTGGTATTTCTACTCCCATCCCCCCACTTGGTTTGTACAATGTCCCTATTGTACAATTAAGGAAATGAAATTAACAGATGAAGAGTAGAATTTAAACAAAAGACTCCCCTGAGCGTTGCTCGCCACTTCGAATGAGAATTGGATTCTTGCAGATTGTCAATTGAGCAACCTCGTTTCCCCTGGAATCAATAGACAACAAAAAGCATTAAACATTCAAAAATAAGACATAACTCACTTTCGTAGAAATCACGGATGCATTTAGCATATGCAACAAGCCTTTTAAACCACTTGGTGGCCTAAGTGGACGAGTGAAGTCTCGTGAGGGTTTCCAGAGAACATACCTACAAAGTTCATTTAATTGTACAAGGTTTTGAAAAGGTTTCAAACTGATTTCAGGTTTTCAGAAAGGGATTACGGTGTAATCATGGTTTTAGGTTACGCCGTAATCATGTGGTTGTTAAGTTTGAAATTTTAAATTAAGAAAGATTACGGCGTAACTCGGACAGGAGATTACGCCGTAATTACATCTGTTACGGCGTAACCTTTGTGGTTACGCCTACACGGGAACCTGTTTAACACATGACAACGAGCCGAAGAGACCTCGAATTACATTTCCTTGCTGAGAGAACCTGCAAAATCAAGAGAGAAACCAAACAAACCAACTAGAATGCAGAAAATAAAAGACGAGTTGTATCCCGAAAAGCACTTTTGTTTATTACCGAGTCTTTAAGTTAGACTCAAGACGAGATTACGTCTTTCTTTGGACCTTCCTTCCACTGTCCACTTCCTTACGGATCATCTCTCTGAACCTTGATCCGTTTTATCTTCCCAATGATAAGGCATCCATCAATTCTTTAGTGACAAATGAAACTTTGGCCACTGTAAAATGAGTATCTTTTTATTTCGAAAGTTTCTACATGGACCCTTGGTGGATCATACCCTTCTATGTCAGTTCCCATTTATCGTCTTTCCTCCTCTTCAGATTCTTGATCATACCACCAATACGTATTATCCCCTTGTACTTTCTTGCAATTTTCCCATATGTCATTCAGCATATGTCCTTTCTTTCCTATTGCTAATTCATACTCGTCAGCTAACTGGTCAATTTCCAACTCGAACATCCACTTATAGTCATCAAAACTCCTTGATCGTGGATCTTTAACTAGTTTTTCTTAAAAACAATCAATGAGCCATGTTTTTAATAGGGCTCTTTTAACTAGGGCTGTAAACGAACCGGACGAACACGAACGAAGCCTTGTTCATGTTCGTTCATTTAATTTTAACCGGACAAAATATAAACACGAAACTTGGAACGTTAAATGGACAAAATTTTTGTTTCTTGGTTCGTTTAAGAAAAAAAAAAAAAATGAGTTGTTCATGTTCGTTTTTGTTTCGTTTATTAAAGGAACATAAACGAACCTTTATGAACATAATTAACGAATTTGGTTGAACATAAGTGAACGTAGAAAAAAACATAAAATATTATCAAATTATGCATAATGTTATGTTTTATAAATGTTGTTTTATTTAAACATACCAGATTTAAAAGTATACAATTAAAATATATGATATACGAACATAAACATATAAATGAACATAAACGAACGTTAATAAACGCCTAATCGGACGTTCACGAACATAAACGAACGAACGTGACTTGTGTTCATGTTCGTTCATTTAACTAAACGAACGTAAGATAGTGTTCATGTGCGTCCATTTAATAAATAAACGAACATGAACGAACTTTTTACCGAACGGTTCATGAAATGTTCACTGAACGTTCAGTTCGTTTACAGCCCTACTTTTAACTGGTTCACTTACGTCAGTGTGTCCCACCTTTGTTAATAACCAATCCTTGAAGGGATAGTCCTTTGGTCTAGGTTTGTAATCCTCCTGGATTGAAGTAAACTTTGAAGTGGGCGTGTTTGGGCTTGAGTTTTCATTGCACCACTCTGAATATCTCTTGTCCCAAATCAAGTCATTGCCCTGGGTTTCTCTGTACCTTACCAAGAGGAAATCAGGAAACGATAAACCACTCCCTCTTATGCTTTTTCTATCACCATCAAGGTAACAGTACCAAAATTTCAATACCTCTTCTTCATACATCCCATAGATTTCGACTCCCCCGTTACATGCCTTCATGGTTGGGTTACATGTGGGCCAAAACCTTAGTGTTCCATTGCAAATCTGCTTAATAGGTTTGCAAAAATGTGCGCTAGGGATGTGTGTGTAAGGTTCAAGTATCCTAGTCTTCTTGCCATCATGCTTCTATATTAAATCGTCAGACTTTTCCACCCTGGATGATTCATCTATTGGTGTGTCATTACTAGAAGAAGGTTCATCATTGATCATATAAATTGTTCCTACCGGAGTTGTGAAATTATTAACTTTCATGTTCATGTCGAAAGTAACCATATCATCCCCAATTCCTAAAGAGATTTCTTTGTTAAAAACATCGATCTCGGCATGGATAGTTGCAAGGAGCGGTCTTCAGAGAATCAGAGTTTCGTTTCATGTTTTCAACATATCTATAACCACAAAATCCGATGGGAATAAGAACTTGTCGATCTTAATAAGGACGTTTTTAACTATTCATATTGGGGTCCTTTTTTTCATATCAGCCATTTCAACTAGCATGTCAGTTTTCTTAAGTCTAGCTACTTTTAGATGTTCAAACATAGATTTGGGTATAATATTAATACTAGAGCCTAAATCTGCCATAGCATAAAAATTTAAACTTCCAATAGTACATAGAAGAGTGAAATTCCCTGGATTCAATTCTTTTGGTGGTAGTTGGCACGACAAGATTTTTGATGATACACCCTCTTCTTGATCTACATGTGTGCGATTAGCGGAAACAAAAGATACTTCATGGGGTTTGTTAATTTCGTTGTTAAGTGGAGCCTCTTTGTCATCGTAGACCGCCTTGCATTGATCGAATGATGAATTGTTCACTTCACTAACAGTTTTTGCGTGAAACTCTTTTGTTAGCTGCTCAATCTGGGTTTCCAGGTTTTTGAGAGAAGCGCTTTGATTTCGAGTATTGATTTCTGCATTCTCCTGGAGTTTCTTCACCCACTCCTCCATCTCAGCTCTTCTTCGTGTTAATTCCTCTAGGTGTTTATTCATAAGCTCCTCCAAGCTCGGCTTCTTTTCTCCAAAGGGCAGGCGATTGTCAATGCGTGTGTAGTATCCAGGCGGGCCTACATGATATTTTGCTCTATTACTGAAAGGTGAGGGACGTCCGAAGCCATATTTAACCTCTTCAACGCTCTTAACTTCTTCGTTCTGAGGACACTCTTTGTCGAGATGGGCTCCTCCGTAAATCTGACATCCCACTTGGATAGCATGAACGTTTTCCTTTAATTTCTTTATGTCTCGACCTAAACTATCCAGCTTGCTTACAATAGCAGCGATTCCTTCAGTGTTACTATTATTATTATTTATGCTCCTGCTAGATGAACCATCATGCCACTTTTGGGAGTCGTCAGCCATGGTCTGAATGGCCGTTAATGCTTGAGCAGGTGTCATGCCAAGAATTGGCAGTCAAGCAGTTGGTGGCCCATAGTGCTTAGACCATTATAGAAGATATTTACCTTCTGATGGCTATTGATGTCATGAGTTGGGAATTTATAAAGCAGGTCATTATACCGTTCCCAAGCTTGGTATAATGTTTCGTCACCTTCCTGCTTGAAATTACGAATGTCTTCAAGCTGCTTGGCGGTCTTTGATGGCGGACAGTACCTTTGGATAAAGGCTTTCTTAAGAATATCCCAGGAATCAACGGTTCCTGGGGAAAGTCTATCTACCCACCTTTTAGCGGCTCCAGTGAGTGTAATGGGAAAAACTCGTAGCATGACTGCGTCGTGTGTTACTCCTGGAATATTGAATAGGCTGACGATGTCTAAAACTCGCTCTACATGCTCAGGAGCATCGTCATTCTTCTTTTCGGAAAAGGTTTCCTCCCTCAATTCTCGCATGAATTGACTCTTGATTTCAAAATTCACATTGCCTCTAATTTCTGGTTAAACCATGCCCGATGCCTGGTTCCATCAAGTCAATGTTAGGTATTGTTCCATGGTGAGGTCGTCGATCTCTCCCTCAGCCATTATGATTCCTGAAATGCTTAGTAATAAAATCTAGAATAAAAGAAATCAAACTAAAACTAATTTTAGCTCTACGGCAGCGACGCCAAAAACTTGATGCGTAAAATTGTTTTAAATAATTATTTGCCAAGTTTTAAATTTATAAAACTCGTCTACCGATACACGTACTAATGGGTAGAGAACCCGGTCGTATGTAGTGCAGTAGTTGGTAAATCCGAGGTCGTCCCAAAAGCTAAGGTTACTAGTTCTAATTTGATTTTGTCACGTTTGGAAAATGGTTTTAAGATTGATTTTAAAAACTTACGAAGAGTAAATGCAGAAAAGTAAATTGATAGAAGTATTCAAGGAGAAAAACGCGCTAGCCTAGCCATTTCATTACTACTGCTATGATTACGTTTTCTTGTGCAATGTTTAATTACAAGTTTCATTGTTGGATCTAATATCGACAAACCCGAATTGGCATTTGAGGTCTGTCCTATACTTATTCCGCTATCCCAATTCCCTTAGGATCACACGAGCAGGGCATCCAAGTTTGTAGTGGTTAATCCCTAATTATCCTTAAGACCAATTCTATAATCTATACAGATTATTAACCCTCTCTGAAAGAGTTCTTGTACTTTTTAAGTGTTTAATGTGACCAAGGCGGCAATATGATTAATTCATACACTAGGGATAGGTCCCAAACTACCCTAGTACCCTACTAATCCCATGTTCAACCGGTAAGTCTAATAACAAGACTAATAAGATCCAAGCCACCCTCTACATTACCAAAACCCAGGGATCAATGAAAGGCTATAAGGATATCATATCAAACCGTAATTAAACATGAAATAATAATTATAACAACAGTAAATTCATGGCTAGGCCAGTACTAAGAGTGCTTAGCTACTCATATAAATAGTAAGACAAGAATTAAACGAAGAAATCTTGAATTGATAATTCATAATCCTTACAAACTGAGTTTTCGAATGATTAATGCTAAAATGAAGTACAGTGATCCACCCTCTTGGACTATGATGGATTTGCTTCGTCTCCTTTTAGAGGCCTTTTTCGCCTCTTTGGTACTGTGGGGTGATAGAGGTGAACGGTGATTAGTGAGGACCAAATGATCGAGTTAGAGGCTCTATTTATATGTATTCAAAGATGTTAATGGCGTAACATTTATTTGAACACATAGCCCGTAACAATGCTGAGGTGGTTTCCCTTTCTCTCGGGATTAACTAAATGTTACTGGCGTAACGTATCGCCAGGTTAGCGTAATGCAGACTCGGGGATACTCCATCTTCTTTATATTAACATTACGGCTTAAAGAGGTTCTTGTGTTTTGGTTTTTTTTTTTTGCGGTCTATGCCGTAACAAATGATGCCAAGTACTTTTCCTTCGTTAATCTTGATTACGTTTAATCTGCGGGGAGGTTATGAAGTACAGTGATCCTCCCTTGGACTTCTGATGGAATGCTTCGTCTTTTAGAGGCCTTTTTCGCCTCTTGGTACTGTGGGGTGAAGAGGTGAAGTGAGTGATGCCAAATGATCCGAGTTAGGGCTCTATTTATAAGTATCAAAGATGTTATGGCGTAACATTTATGAACACATTACGCCGTAACAATGCTGATGTGGTTTCCCATTCTCTAGGCTTAACTAATGTTACGGCGTAACCGTATCGCCAAGGTTACGCCGTAATGCTGACTCGGATACTCCATCTTCCTTTATATTAACATTACGGCTTAAAGGAGGTGGTGAGGTTATGCCGTAACAACTGATGCCAAGTCATTTCTTCGTTAATCTTGATTACGTTGTAAATCCTGCGGGGAGGTTACGCCGTAAAAGCCTTGAATGTCATCACTTCTTGAATTCCATGTCCAAATCTCTTTGCTCCTGAAAACTAAATATAGGCAATTAAGTAGACATTTATAACATACTTACAAGCATTTTCGTAGAGAATTTGATACTAAAAAGTATTAACTATTTAATGTTATCATTAAACAATTAGAGTTTTATTAATTACATCCTTTTTTAAGTTTTTATTTTCACAAATGTGACACATATTTTTATGTATTTGTTCTCTTTATTAAATTTCTCCACCAAATTTATTAAAGTATGACCAAAATCAATTCAATTTTGACTTTTTATTAACTAATCGCATTGCACGATTTTGTCACGTGTCAAAATTAAGCAATATGATTGGTCTAGTTTTCTTAAGAACGTAATTTTTGCAATATCACATTGAAATGATATAATTCTTTTATTATATAACTAGTTTTAATGCTCGTGCACGCACGAGACTTAAACATCTATATACTACTATATAATAGATTTAATACATTCTTAATAAGGAGGTCATAAAAATATTAAGACCAAAAACATTACTTATAATGGAAGGATTTGTCTTTTGCTAGGAACTTGATACTACATATGAATAGAAGTTACATTAAATCTTTGAAATTAAATGTATTCAATTATAACAACTTCTAATATTCATAAAACCTATTGACTTGTAACAACCTATTTAATCCATCATCATCCCTTTTGTGGACATATTTTAGAAAAAAAACCTGCATTGTGATTAAAAACACCGTCTAGATCATAACTACACTTTTAATGCATACATTATCTTACTATTAAATAAAAAGGTATGCGTTAGCTAGCATTTGACACATCAACTCCCAATAGTTGGAGACTGTTCCCCTCTTCGCTCCCCTACAATATATGATTCCCATCTATTCGATTCGTTCCGAGTCCGTTTGGTAGGATGATGGGGTTAGAATAGGATTTGAATTTGATATAAATTGAAAGAAAAGTAAAATGATTGATAGTATTAATGTTGTTTGTTTAGTAAAATGTAATTGAAATTGATTTCTATTTAATATTGTTATATAGTTAAAAATACTCATTTGTTTATAATATAAAATTAAAAAAATAACAAATAAACATGCATGTTACAAATTTTGAATACTTGATTTGATATATTGTCAGTAAACCAAGACACGTGGCCTGACCCATAAGGAAAGATATCACATCCTGTTTACAAACTCACACCCATGTACCAAATAGATGATCTCACTATCATTGTATTACTTTTTGTTGAATACCATCTACCAAACGCACCCTTATTTTTCTCAATTTGTCTCCTATCCCTTTCAGTTATTTTTCTCATTTCTCACTTTTTTCGATTCGTCACAATTTCACCATCCTGCAACCTCTTCAAACAGTAAATATCATTTACTCATGGGTTTTAGATAGTCTACAAGTTTAGTTACTTTTGGCTTGACTTGAATAAGTTTAGTGCTTAACTCCCTCTTGAAGATGATATATGATGATTTCTATCTATAATTAAAATTTTAAAATAAGTAAAGATGCACGAACAATATACTTTTTATTGCTTTTCCCTTCATACGTTTTTGCTTCTTTAGTTCTAACATGGTGTTTTCTTTAATATTTAATTAGTGGTGAATGGTTTTGTTCATTTGAAAAATTCACACCAAAATATATATTTGGATCAAAGTTTAAATCACTAATTATATTTGTATTTTGGAAACGTAGTTCACTATTTGTAATGATGGATGAATGGAGGATGATATCTATATGACTTGTACAACACATTGATAAAATGACGAACGATATAATGTCTTGGATGCAAATATAGCTAGGTTTGGATAATTCGCTCATGACCTCCTTTCATTTGATTTTGAGAGAATTATTTAAATTTATGGATTTTTATTGATTTTTGATTGTATTTGATAGGCCAACATATCTCTACTAACTTATATGCATTTAGGACCATTTTATTATTAGCAAGGCTTAAAATTTAGACTCTTAAACTTGCTTGTTATGGAAATATTGTCTTTTGATAGTCACCATTATTACTATCAATATGTGTAACCGCTAAAAATTATTACTATCAATAATGATTATTAAAAATGTGTAACTGTATCCATCATATAAATCCACACAAACCATTTATATCTCTCATATACATATATTTTTTTAAAGCAAAATAGTCTCTCAATATACCTTCACTTTCAATCCTTAACTCTTACGGGTACTTTCTGCAAAGATTCTTTATATGTTTGTTAGAAAAACATTTAACTGAATAACATTTTCTCGTCGCAAAATATAGTCATAGGGTACCAGCCGCCATATTGCGCAGGTACCCTGCTAGTAAAGGATAAATTAAGTAATAATTTCGTTATTGTGATTTTTAGTAGATTATATGTTTTTTAAGAACATCTAATGTTTATATGTTTGATTATGTTATTTTTACTTTGCTCAGTGTAAATTAATATAAACTCACTTCAAATCTTACAGTTTGAATTTCAGACTCTTTACTTTCAATATTTTTATTCGGAATAGTTATATCTTAATTATTAATTAACAAACCAATTACATCAACCCGTGCATGCACGCAATTTGGCAGATAGTATAACGGGTAATAATATTTGACTAATTTTGTTTTGAAGTTAAATAATGTAACAATTCATAAATTTATGATTTTGTGATGTTTAATATTTTTCTTTAAAATTATATTAACTTTTTAATGCTTAAATAGTTACAATAATCATGTACACACGAGTTTTACATAAAATTTTATTATGTGTTAATATCGATTGATATTTTGTATAGATTTTTGTTGCACAAAGGTTTTGACTTTGATTAACTTAAATTTTAGTTATCCTGTTCTAGACAGTATGTGTGTTTAGTGGCACATAATGACCTTGAAAAATTGCGTGTCATTGTAATATGTAGAATTCCGTCTATTTATTTTCATCAAACACTAACGTGTGAGGTCGTGCCTTCATTTTGATATTTATATTCCTGTTAAAAATAATTTACACCGATTTTTAAACCCGTACACGAGTTAAACTTATAAAGAGGAATACCATGAGTTTAAATGCGGGTAGTTTAAAAATATTTTTTTTGGATATCCTTACATAATCTCATAAAGAATAATAACATGAGTCGTTTGTATATGTACAATCTCGTGTATTCATTTACATGTTACAATAACTCATGTTTTTCTTTTTTATTTACAGTTTCGTGTAAAAACAATAGTTTGATATATATTAATATAAATAACAATAACATATTGTTGTATTTGTTTATAGGGCTAATGGTCTGAAAATGCATCGAAGTTGTCACGTTTTCCTTTTGTAAGCTATGAACTTTTAATTTTTCTTATGTGTTCCAAAACTTTGCTAATCTTCCTATTGTAGCCATGATTAGCAAAAAATCTGACGTGGCAAATCTTAATACAAAATGGACCGCTATCTATGTTCCCCTTTAACCCTTTAACTTATTTTTTTACAAAATCACCCCCTTTACCCCTTTATTTTCATAACAATTATTCATAACAACTGTAAAGGTTCCTGCTTTAGGACTTTGAAAAGCTCATCTTCTTCATTCTTGGCATTTTCAGCTTCTTCCTCTTTATTCTGCTTATAGACCTCCATCTGTTGACCTCAGTCCAATTGCTGCACTCGAGATCAATGCAGCTAACATAACGGATCATATTCCCATAAATAAAACCGAAAGCCCTATCATAAACGGTGATCAAGTTTCTCAAAATATAGATCAAAGAATCAAAGAAGAGTGATTCTCTCTTCTCCACCTATCTTCACCATGATACCTCTGATTTTTCTCTTATACTTAATCTTCCTCACTCATCTTCTATCTTTCATCCATCATCAACAACCACTATCATCTTCATCTTCACCCAAATGCATCATAAGAAAAATAAAACACAAATGCATTATAAAAGCCAAAACAAAATTCAACCAAGCTTAAAAATTCTATCCATTGTCACCATCAGCAAATCAAAAGCTCCAAACCATTATTTATCTTTAGCAAAAGTGTGTGATGATGATGGTAAAGAAGAGAGAACTTTTCTAAGAGAGATAAATATTTTAGAAAGATGAAAAAGTGTCTGATGTTTAGAAAGATGATATGAGATTAGTTTGAGTGATGCATATAAGGATGAGCTTGGATCAGTAATTGTTGTGGGAAGAATTTTTGGGTTAAAGGGGTGGATTTTGTAAAAAATAAAGTATAGGGGCCACATATGACATTGGCAAAAAGAGTATAACGGTAAAATTTGATTAAAATTTTGCCACGTTAGATTTTTTGCTAATCATGGCTACAATAGGAAGATTAGCAATGTTTTGGAACAGAAAAGAAAAATTAAAAGTTCATAGCTTACAAAAGGAAAACATAGCAATTTCGATGCATTTTCAGACCATTAGCCCTTGTTTATAAAATATAAAGAATATGAGGTAAAAAATAAGTTTATAAAGTTACTAACAAAACATGAAAACTCATAAGTATATTTTATTAAAATTTAACGATTAAAGCTTTATTAATTACCCTCTCCATTGTTAAGTTTTTTTTACAAAATTGACACGTATGTTTTTCTAGCACATTTTATAAATTAGACGAAAATTTAATATTTTGACCAAATTGAGATTTAATTTTGACTTTTATTAGCCAATCACATTGCTTGATTTTGCTAAGTGTCAAAATAGAAATAGAAAATAACTCGTGCTTTCATTTTGATATTTATAATCAAGTGCATAAATATATTTTGTGTTTTTAAAATATAAAGTATAGGGGGGTATAAAGTACAATGGAGTATTTGTTTTTTTTAAAGTTATTTAAAAATATTTAAACTTATAAGTTTACACTTAAGTCCATATAAATTATTTAAAATTCAACCACTAAAGTTTTATTAATTACCTCTTTTTTAATTTTTTTTATCATATACACATATATTTTTGGGTGGTTTTTCATTTTATATGGCTTTTTTCAATTTTGATCAAATTATATTCAGTTTTGACTTTTATTTAACCAATCAGATCACACGATTTTGTTTACTTGTTAAAATCAAGCGACCTGATTAATCCAGTTTTTTTCTATAAAATTGATTTGCTTAGAAAACTCCGAAACAATGTAATGTTTTTATTATATAAAAGATATAAAAAATGTTATCCATCCCTTAACCCGATGTATATGTTTGGACATAGCCCATAAAGCACCCGAGAATGCTCATTTTATATTTGTTTTGGTTTGGATATGACCTTGTTAGAATTCTTAACTAATACCTTGAAACGAAAAATAACACTATATCTAAAAAAAACCTTATGGATCGAATTATAACAATTAGGGTAAATTACACCGTTGGTCCCTCTACTCCACCCCGTTTGGTCCTTAGATAACAGGGACTCTTATACGGGGTCCCTTTTTGACATTGTTGTTACCCGTTTGGTCCATGAAGCCTCGTTATGCCTAACGACGGTCATCTCCGTCGTTAGCCTGGCCACATCGCCCTTCCACTGAAGGGCACAATCGTCTTTTCATGCAAAATTTCCGTTGCACCATTGATCCCTGACGACTTGGTTAATGCAGTGCCGTTTACTATTCAAAATTTTGCCTTTTTTCGATTTCATGGTTGGTCCCTTTGAGGTGTATTTTCTCCTTTCCTCCCGCCATTTCATTTCTGCCCGCCATTGTTTTTCCAAGAACCAAACATACCTAAAATCTATATCATCTACATCCCTAGAATCCTAAAAATAATAACAAAACAACAACATTCATAAATCAAAAGACTTGCTTGAACTTAATTTTTGGTCAATTAGATTTACAAGTAACAGCTTCAAAAGATTAGATATACAACCATAAGATATAAAAGTCATTACATTCAACCATTAACAAAACAAAAGTGACTAACTACCCGTTACCTATGAAAACCTAATCAATATCCAAAAAAGCCACATGACCTTCCTTCTCATGGATATCAGCCAGAGTTTCAGCCATCACATCTGTTAAATCGGTAAGCTTAGCGGTTTCTCTAGCGTGAGTTTGTTTCAAACACTCCAAAGAATCAACAGCCACCCCATGCTCTCCCAAAGACTCCATTTCACGAATCAACACACGTCGCCTGACGCTTTTCCTCCTCAAGTCATCATAACAATCACGAAGAAATTTTAGCAACCCTTCTTCTTCGGCAATCTCTTGCACAAACAAAAACCGCATACGCTTATGTAACTCCGTCGAGCCGGTAATCTCCATAAGTTCATCCAAAACCTCGAAAGTGGCCATTGAATAAAATTTTAGGTAAACAATTTAGATGTATATGTGAGCCGAAATGAGTGAAATAAGATATAAATAATAAAATCAAAATATCAATTTTCGTGCATAGAAGCTAAGATGTCATCCTTGCAAGTAGAAAATAAAGTGCCGCCGTAACTGTATACCATCATTCAAGTTTGGGTACAAATGACTAAATTGCATCATCAGTCTTTGTTGTTTACAAAAAATTGCATGAATAGTCCCTATGTATTGAAGTCTTTTCTTATTTAAACGAGTGTTGACTCTGTGTTTCCCCGGGACACAGCTTTTAAAAAACTTTCCACACATACTCCATTTAATTCTCACTACCAAACCTGACTCTTCACTCCCAAAACCCAACAAACCCTAGATCAAACTTCATATCAATGGCAGATTCCTGGAAATCTATGGACTTGAATAAGTTTGTAGTAAAGGATGACATGATCAATTATGATTTAAGCAATTTTAGGAGTAACTGGCAAGTTTATGATGCTATAACTAATGACATACTCGATGATTTATTAAAAAAGTGGGAGAAATAGCAGCGTGTGAAATGAGAGTGTACAAGGAATATATTATATTGCATGTTGTTTATAGGTCCTAGGTTTAGGATCTATATAGCCTTTGTAAGACAATAGCTAACTTGAATAAATCCAAATCAACTATGTGAGAGACACTGACTATGAATATCAAGTGTTAATGCGGAATCTTAACACAAGAATTAAGAAGAAACAATAATACTAATTTGCTATTGATTTATATTAAGCTCTAATGCTTCTATTGATATTTCAATCACGTGTATAACATTGTGCCTTAGGGTTCCTTTTATACACCAAGGAAACCCTAATGGGCTTTACAAACGTGTGAAAGGATAATGCATATCCTTTCCTAAGATATCTCCTAAGATATCTCTAAGATAACTATTACTATTCTGTTACATAAACAGACTTAACTAGAACAGACTTAACTAAATATGACCAGTACTAACTATAGTACTGCTACTCTACCAGTACTAACTTTAGTACTGCCAGACTTAACTTAGTACTGCCAGTATTAACTTAGTACTGCCAGAACTAACTAATACTACCAGACTTAACTGTTATACTACCAGTATTAAGTCTTTTACAATCTATTTCCCAACAATCCTCCCCTAACTTGATCTTCACTTGTGAACTTCAAGTTCCTTCAATATATTCTTGATCTTCACTTTAAATTATTTGAGCTTCCTGAGGATGTTGTAAATAGAATTCTTCGAATTATTCTTGATCTGCAATACTTCAAATCATCTCTTTTTGATCTTTGCAGCAACTATTCTTCAAAGCTCTTCAGCAACCCTTTATATCAGCAACATTTGACTATATGTACATCAAATCCTATAGTTTCAGGCTATTCTCATCACTTCCAGGTGTGTTAACTCCTGTGAGAGGTGAATCATTGAAAATTTTAAATGGATTTGATGTCTCTTTACCAGTTAGCCATTTACTCTGGAGTAGTCAGTCCTTTGGCCACCAGAAAGGTGCATGTCCATGGTTGACTGAAAACCATTTCAACTCTCAGTACATTAAACATTGGTGAGTTGAATACCATATGGTTTTTGGCAAACCATTACAGCCATAAACGGATTTGATATGCCTTTACCTGTAGCCGTTTGCTCAGGGCTAGTCAATCCTTTGGCACCTAGAAAAGGTAAATTCCATGGTGGATTGATGACCATGTCAACTCTTTGTACATGAAACTTGGTGAGTTGATATACCATCCACTTTTTGGTAAAGTGTCAACCATCTAATATGGATTTTCAATTTGTCTTTACCATAAGCCATAATCTTATGGACTAGTTATGGTTTTTCCACAGCCTTTACCACAAACCATAAACTTGTGGGCTAGCCAACTCTTCACTTAAACAGATATGGTGAGTCTTTGATATTAGGTTATATTGTACAACCTTTCCAGACAAGTTGATCTCCAATAAAGAATCTTGTTCCCTTTCTCCCAAAACAATGCTCCAAACAATAGACCGAATCGACCAACCTTCGAGAAGGGGAGTCATAAAGTCATCAGTATCAACACGGTACCTAATTGTCCAAACAGAACACCCTATCATCATCTCGTAGATAGTAAACTCTCTAGAGCCAATATCATCTCTATAAACAAGAAGCAAACACCCACACGACTCAAACAATTTTCCATCCAGATGCAACAAGTGAGGTATGAGTATTAGCATTGGATCCATATAGTCATAAGACTCCAGGAAGTTTATTCCCTGTTGAGGGATTTGCATGGTCATTATAATTGGATGCTCATGGTCTTCTATATTTAATCTGTAATGCATAAGCTGCTTATTCTCAGTTTATAGACAATGTAAGGCATCATTCCAATAGATTGCACTATCAAAATGATCAAAACTGAAGTAGTTAAAATGGTCCCTGCAGAGGATCCAATTGCCTGTCTCTGAATAATAAATTTATATATCAATGTCACAAGATGTGCGTCCAACATCCACCAATTTGTAGTGCGGTGATTTTGTAAGATCAATGGCCATTCTCAATCCAACACTTCTATAATAAGGTGAATTATCAAGCGAGCAATCTGGATGCAGAAGCTTTTTATACTAATTAGTGGATGGATTATATACGTATTAAAAAACAGGCCTTCTCGAACCACTACATAGAAGCAAACCATTGCAATACTACAAGATCTTAACATTATTAGCTTCCTTAGTAGAGCCAAGACTGAAGGAGTTATCCATACCAGATTTTTTTGACTGAAGTCTGGGATCTAATGACATAAAATCACATTCAAACAAATATTAATGTGAGTAACAAAAAGACCAACAGGAGGATCAACTTTAGTGATTTGGTTGCGGTTACGGGTGAAATCAGGGGATGTAAGAATTCTTAGCCATTCTTGTGATACGGTTGTAAACAAATGAATACAGAGAATAGGTAATTGGATTAATATTTTGGTCAAAAGGTCATCGTTTGTAAGGATTACATCTGGTGGTGCAGAGTTTTCTCGAGCATGTGTTATGCGATGCTTTTGTGACATCATCACCAATATCTAGTTATTTTTGAAGATGTTGCCGGAATACTTAGAATGGAATAAAAATAATGAGTTGGTGGAGTATCTGAGTCCTGAGACATCATTAAATAGAGAATACAAGAGGAGAATCTAAGAACAAATTGGCAGGGACGAAATTTGCACCTGAAGTGTTTTTTGTTAGCATAACAAATAAACTATCACCGAATTATACTTTGAGATTGATTATGACAAAACATATTGTAAGATGGAGGGGACCTACAAGACAAAAGCATGGATAAATTAATATTGATTGACAGAATAGTTCAATAGTAGTTAATGCTCAGCTAAAAGATAAAGATCAAATTTAGCTGACTGAAGATTTGTCAAATAATAGTTAATGCTGATTTATGTTTTACCTAATTTTTATTTGTTTATCCTTGTCTTGTAAAACATAAACCCCCTCTTTTATTAAAGAGGTGGTAGGCGTCTATTTATTGTTTATCTTATCATAGTTAGATCTCTCCAATGAGAGTCAATAGTTAGCTTATTAGTTTATGTAATAGTTCATAGTCGAGACTGGATTAAGTCGAATAGTGTATAGTTTTTATTAGTTTTATGATTAATTTCCTGTTATTCATAAATTGTTGTTTATTCTTTATTTGTTATTCCGCTGATTTTTCGTGATCAATGTTTATGAAATACTAGATGGGCCAAAATGATTATGAAGCCTACAATTAAGGGTTTCCACAACCGAGCCTTAAGATGTATGAGACCATTTGTGGTTTACTCTCACTATTCTTAATACATTAGATCACCTAGGTATGTTTAATGGAAAGGCTGATGAAGAGTTCTTTTTAGGATACTCTACCAATAGAAAAGCAAACAGGGTACTCAACAGTATAACTAGGATAGTAGAAGAGAACTTGCATGTTAAGTTTAGTGAAGAAACACCTAAATTGCAGGAAATGGACCTAATTGGCTTTTTGATATAGATTCTCTAACAATATCTATGAAATATAAGCCAGTTGTTGTAGGGAATCAAAATAATGGTAATGCAGGTACCAAAGAAAACATTGATGCAGGATTCAAACCATCAGGGGAGGAG
This sequence comes from Tanacetum coccineum, assembly GCA_026074375.1. Classification (NCBI taxonomy): domain Eukaryota; kingdom Viridiplantae; phylum Streptophyta; class Magnoliopsida; order Asterales; family Asteraceae; genus Tanacetum; species Tanacetum coccineum. The sequence goes on along the minus strand of BQNB010000531.1, from coordinate 125,748 downwards.
GAAAAGATAGATTCTGAACATTAAGAGAATGAAGATAGTGAGGTACCAAATACAGAGGAGCCAAGAGTTAATCAAGAGCAAGATGCTAATGTCAACAACAATAACAACATTAATACTGTTAGTCTAACTGTTAGTGTTGCTGACATAGAAAATAATGTTGTTGATGAGAATATAGTCTATAGATGTATTGATGATCCATATATGCCTAATTTGGAAGAGATTGTCTATTCTGATGACGATGAATAAGTTGGTGCAGAGGCTGACATGAACAATTTGGCTACAAATGTGCTTGTCAGTCCTATTCCAACTACCAGAGTTCACAAGGATCATCCACTTCAACAAATCATTGGAGATATACATTCAGCACCTTAAACTAGAAGGATGACAAAGAATATCACTGAACATGGTATGTTTAGTTCAGTGCAACAGAGAATCAACCATAAATATTTTCAAAATTCTCTGTTTGCTTATTTTCTATCACAAGTAGAACCCAAAAAGGTGATCCAAGCTGGATAGAAGCAATTCAAGATGAGCTCCTATAGTTTAAATTACAGAAGATTTAGACTTTGGTTGATTTACCACATGGCAAGAGGGCCATTGGTACTAAATGGGTATATAGAAACAAGAAAGATGATAGAGGTATTATGGTTAGAAACAAGGCAAGACTGGTAGAACAAGGTTACACCTAAGAATAAGGAATTGATTATGACGCGGTTTTTGCTCTTGTTGCTAGGATAGAAGCAATCAGGTTATTTTTTGCCAATGCATCATTTATGGGGTTTATTGTGTACTAGATGGATGTAAAGAGTACCTTTTTATATGGTACTATTGAAGAGGAGGTTTATGTGTGCCAACCTCCTGGTTTTGAAGATCCACAGTTCCCTGACAAAGTTTATAAGGTAGAAAAAGCTTTATATGATCTACATCAAGCTCCTAGAGCCTGGTATGAGACCTTGTCTACCTACTTATTAGAAAATGGATTTAGAAGAGGCACTATAGATAAGACCTTGTTTATCAAGAAGGACAAAGGTGATATCCTATTAGTACAGGTGTATGTTGATGACATCATCTTTGGGTCTACAAAGAAGTCTTTATATGTTGAGTTTGAGCAGATAATGCATAAGAGATTCCAGATGAGTTCTATGAGGGAGCTCGCTTTTTTCTTAGGATTACAAATGAAGCAAAAAGATGATGGAATCTTCATTAGCCAAGATAAGTATGTGGCTGATATATTAAAGAAGTTTGATTTTACTACTGTGAAGACAACAAGCACTCCAATTGAGACTAGCAAGGCATTGCTCAAGGATGATGAAGCTAAGGATGTGGATGTTCACTTATACAAATCAATGATTGGATCATTAATGTACTTAACAGCTTCTAGGCTTGACATGATGTTTGTGCTTGTGCAAGGTTCCAAGTTACTCCTAAAGTCTCACATCTTCATGCAATGAAGAGGATCTTTAGATACTTAAAAGTTTAACCTAAATTGGGCCTTTGGTATCCTAGGGATTCACCATTTGACTTGGAAGCTTTCTCTGATAGTGATTATGCTGGAGATAGCCTTGACAGGAAATCCACAACAGGATGTTGTTAATTTCTTAGCAAAAGGTTGATTTCATGGCAAAGTAAGAAGCAGACTATAGTTGCCAATTCTACTACTGAAGCAGAGTGTGTTGTTATTGCTAATTACTATGGGTAGGTGTTATGGATCTAAAATCAAATGATTGATTATGGGTTCAACTTCATGAACACCAAGATTCACATTGATAATGAAAGCACCATTTGTATTATGAATAATCCAGTGTTTCATTCTAAAACAAAGCATATTGAAATAAGGCACCATTTTATCAGAGATTCTTATGAGAAGAAGTTGATTCAAGTGATCAAGATTCACACATACCACAATGTTGATGATCTTCTCACAAATGCTTTTGATGTTAGCAGGTTTAACTTTCTGATTGCTAACATTGGATTACTTAATCTCTGAAGTATTGTTTAAGGGGAGGTTAATTTAGATTAGATAAAAGGGAATGTATCATTAAGCAGAAGTGGGTGAAGGGTCAGGACAACCTACTGATCCCCAACACACATCCACAACTGTATCACTATCTAATCTTGAACTAATCACTTTCTATCACAATCTTAACCCAAAAATACTCAAAAACCTAGGAAAGCCAAAAGGACCATTGAGATATCTCAGTCTAGTAGACCTATTTACCTTGTTGCAGATGAGACTGTCTATAAGGAGTGGGAAGACATAATAGAAAGGGATGTCACTACTGCTTCTAGCTTAGTAGTAGAGCAGGACAGTGGTAACATTAATAGGACCCAATCCATGGCAACACTTAATGAATCTTTTCTTCAGGGAACTGGTTCAGGTAGTGGTCCTAGGTGCCAAGATACTATATTAGGGGGGTGCAGAAGCTTAAACTAGGTTTAAGGCTGCATCTAAAAAGTTCAATGATCCACCTCTCTCAAGATTTAACACACTTAGAAGTGGGGAGGACAGCATGAAACTAATGGAATTGATGGAACTTTGTACAAAATTGTCTGAAAGGATTCTTGATAATAAAAACAAAAAGAGTGACTTAGTGAGGAAAAGAAATGAGAGATATAGCGAGCTAAAAAATAAAAAGAGAGTTGTGTGATATAAAATAGATAGAGTGAATTGGTGAGGAAAAGAAATGAGAGATATAGTAAGATTAAAAACAGAAAGAGAGCTTGTGAGAATCAAAATTGATGATGGAAATGCTTTTTGGAAAGAAATTGGGGTTAGTACTGGTGTCTTAAAGTTAATGTTGTTCAGCTTAAAACTTAATACTGCTAAGCTTAAGTTAATGCTGTTAGGCTTAATTTACTGATGCCCGTATTAGTTTATGCTGCTAGGCATACACTTCCTGCTGTTAGGCATAAGTTAATGCTGCTAGGCATAACTTACTACTTCTAGGCATAACTTACTACTACTAGGTTAGTTAATACTATTAGGTTTAACTTAATGCTGCCAGTTCAAGTTAATGTTGTTGAGGGTGATTTCATAAATACTTTGATTAAGGGTTTCAATCACTCATTCGATCGATTTTATACCTTGATATACTCTCTAATTATAAACTCTAACTCAATTTCATCTTTAATCATCAAAACCCATCACATTGTCGACCCCAAAGTTTGCTGAAACTCACAATTTGGTTGCATTTTTGGAGAAACCTAAAGAAAGTACTGGGTTTGAGGAGATTATTGATTTCCTGAATGCAAGTTATGACCAATATGCGTTAACAGTTAATCCAACCATTTATACTACCTGTATTGAACAGTTATGGGCATCTGCCAAGGCTAAAATCGTTAATGGGGAACGACAAATACAAGCCTTAGTAGACAAGAAGAAGGTAATCATCACTGAGACTAGTATAAGGAGTGATCTTAAGCTGGATGATACTGAAGGAATAGATTGTCTACCCACTGCTTCAATTTTTGCAGAACTAGAAAGAATAAGGTATGAACATCTTACTCAAAAGCTTACTTTCTATAAAGCTTATTTTTCATCCCAATAGAAATTTCTTATCCATACCATACTGCAATGCCTTAGAGCTAAGACTACAGCCTGGAATGAATTTAGTAGCATTATGGCATCTGCTATCATATGTCTTGCCACAAACTAAACATTCAACTTTTTCAAGTACATTTTTGACAATTTGGTGAAGCACTTGGAGGGTAGGGTTAAATTTCTCATGTACCCAAGGTTTGTGCAAGTCTTCCTAGATAAACAAGTTAAGGGGATGACCAAACACAAAGGGGTTTATGTTACACCTTCCCACACCAAGAAAGTGTTTGCTAACATGAAGAGACCATGCAAGGGTTTTTCTGGAAGAATTACACCACTATTCTCCACCGTGATGGTTCAAGCTACAGACAACATGGGTGCAGATTCAGCTACTCCTACTTATTCCCATTCCACACCTATTATTTCTCAACCATCATCATCTAAACCTCAAAAGAAGAGGTTAAGGATGAAACAGAGGAAAGACAATGGTCCTACAGAGCCTGTCACTGTTAAGGCTTATGTATCTACCCCTTCCTATGATCCACCTCAAAGTGGTGAGGATAGTATACAACTTTCTGAATTGATGAATTTATGTACCAGCCTACAAGAGAAAGTTCTTGATTTGGAGAAAGCCAAGACTGCTCAAGCAAATGAGATTACTAGCTTAAAGAAGAGAGTCAAGCAGTTGGAAAAGAGAAGGAAGTCAAGACCTTCAGGGCTAAGAAGGTTAAGAAAGGTTGGTTCCTCTAGCAGGGTAGAATCCTCTAATGATGCCAGTTTAGGTCCTTAGGAGGATGCATCCAAACAGGGGAGGAAGATTGAAGACCTTGATACTGATGCTGAAGTGACTTTGGTAAATAAGACTCGAGAGATGAATGATGACAACCTGATGTTTGATACAGGTGTGTTGGAAGAGTAGGAAATTAAGTTTGAAAAGGTGGTTGAAGAGCCAATAGTTAGTGTTGCTACAACTACAAAGTCAAATCCAGTTAGTGCTGCTGAAACTGCCAGTGTTGAAATTTCAGATGAATTGACTCTTGCTCAAACTTTGATTGAGATCAAAACTGCAAAACCCAAGCCTGTTACAACTGCTGCTACAACAGTTACATCTGTTTGACCAAGGGCTAATGGAATTATATTTCATGATCAGGAAGAACAAGTACCTGCATCTACAAAAACATTTTCTTCTTCACAATCACAACTTCCACAGGTAAAAGACAAAGGCAAAGGGAAAATGGTGGAGCCTAAAAAGCCATTAAAGAAGAAAGATCAAATTTCTCTTGATGAAGAAATGGCTAGAAATCTTGAAGCTCATATGCAAGCTGAACTTATAGAAGAAGAGAGGCTTGCAAGGCAAAAGGAAGAAGAAGCCAATATAGCTTTGATTGAATCATGGGATAATACACAAGCTATGATAGATGCAGACTTTGAATTAGCTCAGAGGCTACAAGCATAAGAATAGGGAGAGATAACCATTGAAGAAAGATCAAGCTTGTTTATAGAACTCATAAATAGAAGAAAGAAGCATTTTGAAAAGCTTAGAGCTGAAGAGATAAGAAGAAATCCACCTACCAAAGCTCAAAAGAGAAATCAAATGTCCACTTATTTGAAGAATATAGCTGGATACAAACATAGTCAGTTAAAGAGCAAAAGCTATGATGAAATCCCGAAGTTGTTTGATAAGGAAATGAAAAGAGTAAATACTTTTGTAGACATAAATTCAGAAGTAGTGAAAGGTAGTAAGACAAGAACAGAGGAAAGTTTTAAAAGAGCAGGGGATGAACTTGAGTCTGATAAGTCAAAGAAGCAGAAGATAGATAAGCATGTAGAAGCTAAAAAAGATGATGATCTAGAGGAGGAAGAAATAAAAAAGCATATGGAGATAGTTTAAGATGAAGAGGAAATAGCAATTGATGTTATACCTCTAGCCATAAAACCTCTAATGATTGTTGAATATAAGATTGTTAAAGAAGGACGGAAGGGATTCTATCACTTGATAAGAGCTGATGGAAGTTCAAAAAGATATTCATTAATGATTAGGATGCTTTATGGTATTGATAGAGAAGACTTAGAAACTCTCTAGAAGTTGGTCAAAGAAAAGCATGGAATAAACAGGCCAGTTGATGAAGATGAAAGAGTGTTATGGGGAGATTTAAAAGTAATGTTTGAACCTGACATTAAAAGTGATGTATGGAGAAATATACAAAGGTACAAAGTGACTATTTGGAAGTTGTTTGATAACTATGGAGTGCACTTTTTAAGGTTTAGAAATCTACATATCTTTATGTTGGTTGAGAAAAGATATTCCCTTACACCAATAACAATCTCAAACATGCTGAACAAAAAGCTTCAAGCTGATCGTTGGAATGAGATGTATTATCAACTACTCAAGCTCATAACAAAGTAGGAAAAGGGTCAATGAAGTGTTTGAATGCATCCTCCTGGTGATGGTGAAGACTTTTAATGAAACTTGAAGATTCAGAAGATGAACATCAAGTTTAGGGGAGGATTTTTAGGTTTAAAAGACTTCATTAGAGTTACTACTGCTCAGGTATATATTTTAGTGTTGTCAAGCATAACTTAGTGCTGCTAGTAATACTAATGAAAATTATGCTAAGTAGTTAGTACTGGTAGTATAAAAGTTACTACTGCTAGTTACTACTGTTAGTATAATTAGTACTGTTAGTATAAAGTTACTGCTGCTAGTAGAAGTTAAGACTGCTCAGAGATGAAGACTACCACCTACCCCCTCCTACCCTCTCCAACGTATCTCTCCTCACCTCCCTCTTTCCCTAAACCTACTATTCTGTTAATTAATCTAATATTCAATCACCTCCCCCACCCCACTCCTCCCCCCCTCCTCTCTCTCCTAATTCTCCCAACTTTCTTTCCCTACACCCCCCCCTCTCCTCTATCCCCCCTCTTATCCCCCTCTACCTTCACCCCCCCCTCTTATCAACTCTTTCTTTCCCACACCCTATCCACCCCTCTTAACTTATGAATTAGCATACAAAAGAATCCGGGATGTGTTCGTGTATGTCTGTCTTCCTGACAACATGAGAGTTAGTAGAGCTCAGAGAAGACTTTTAATGAAGAAATATCGGGAAGAGTTTCAGAAGCATTCGAACATAAAGGTTTAAGGGAGGATTTTCGGCGATAAGATTAAAAAAGTCTTCTATATGTTATAACATATTACTACTACTAAGGCTATTATATTCTGCGCCCGTTGTCATGAATCTAACTTACGCCGTACTGCTCCCCGCGCTAAAACTAATGAAATTTATTGCCCCACTACAGGTACCGTTTTCGTACTGGTAGTATACACTAGTATCTCCCCTCTGTTAGTTTATATTAATATTGTTATATTATGTGTTATGCTGGTAGTAGAAGTGAAGACTGACTCAGAGATATGAAGTATGGAAAATATAGTAAGTAGATACTATACTAGTACAAAAGGTTTAGTGCTGTGCTGTGTTGGTTTGTACTAATAGATTAAACTTTTAAGTAGTTATGTTGCGTGTGCTTTGTTACAACTGTTGAGTGATTACAACTGAGGAGATTTGATGCTGACAAGAGATGTGATCAATAAGCTTTTCAGAGAAGATGAGATAAAGGATTGGTTTTGGGAGAACAAGAATACTTACGAAGAATAAGTATAGTTATTGTATAGAAGATATGTTAACTTATTTGTTTATGAGATTTTGTTTTTTTTATAGAAAGGATTAGGATATGTTAGGAAAGTATTGTAAAGCCTTGTTCAGGACTCCTTGGTGTATTTATGGCCAAGGTCCTTGGAGAATTGTTAGATACACATATTCATTATTACGATTTAGATATTCATTCTTCAAGAATTGTAAGCATTATACTTGAAGAGTAATGTATTATTGATATTAATAATTATTTAAAGATTTTTGTTACATCTTTGTTTATTCATATTTATGTTTCATTCATAATTCTTTAAGTTAATGAAGAGTAGAATTCCGCATAATCTTTAATATAACACAAGTTAAGGTTTCTACCCATTGTTATTTTGGAATTTATTCTTAACGGTAACGTACTGTTTACAAGATAATGAATAGATCTTATGTTGGGCTTTCATACAAGATGAGAGCTTCTTGTAACTCCATAATAGTAATTTTTATCAGCCAACCATTACCTTATGTTGCACATGGGATTTGTTTGGTCAAACATTTTATAATAACTTAATGAAAAGTATTGTATTGCCTAGTTGTCACAGATGATTATAGTAGGTTTAGTTGGGTTTTATTTCTAGCTACTAAGGATAAGACTAGTGGCATTATTAAGTCCTTTATAAATATGGATGAAAATCATAATAGAATCAAAGGTTAAGGTAATTAGTTGTGACAATGAATATTGGTTCAAGAATAAGGCAAATGAATCAATTTTGTGATGAGAAAATGTTTTAAGAGAGAATTTGTGTAGCTAAATATCCTTAACAAAATGGAGTAGCTTGAGTTGAGAGAAAAATAGAACACAATTGAGACTGCTTGGACATTGCTAGATGTTCTAAGATGTACCTACATACTTTTTGGGTTTGAAGCAGTTTATACATCTTGTTATGTGCAAATATAGGGTATATTAGTAATAAGCCTCATAACAAGACCCCTTATGAACTTTTTCTTGGTAGAAAACCAGCTTTAAGCTTTATAAGACCATTTGGGTGTCCTGTTACAATTTAAATACAGTAGATACTTAAGGCTTGTTTGGATCGTAAGGTGATGAGATTCTTTGTTGGGGTATCAATAAATAGTAAAAGCGTTTGGAGTTATTCAACAGTAGAACTAAGGATTAGTTGAGAGAACTTGCATTGTCAACCAGTTTAGTGAGAATACACCTAATATTGCAGGAAGTGGACCAAAATGGCTTTTTGATATTGATGCACTAACAAAGTCAATGAATTATAAGCTAGTTGTTGCAGGAAATCAGTCTAATGGTAATGCAGATACAAAAGCATGTGATGATACATGTAAAGCTAGAATGGAGATAGTACCTGGCAAAGATTACATTCTGCTACCATTGTGGACTGTTGATCTACCGTTCTCTCAAAGTTCAAAGAGTTCTCTTGATGCTGGATTCAAACCTTCAGGAGATGATGAAAAAAGGTTACTGAAGAAAGAACCAAGGAAAAGAAGGTGTCTGTGATTAAGTAAAGTTAGTGAAGTAGTGAGCGATTAAGAAAAAAGAAGATAATGTTAACAAATAAATTGTTAATGCTGCTAGCACAAATGAAGTTTACTTTGTTGTGTTAATCAGCATTGAACTTATGTTGATCATATATGCTTCTCTTAGATGTTATTTATCTATTCAGCATGATGATGAAGATGTTGGTTGCAGAGGCTGGACCTAAAACTATTTGGATGCTTTTATGTTGTTAGTCCTATTCCACTCTACTAGAGTACTCAAAGATCCTTCCATTTGAATTAAATTATTGGATATTGAATTCTTTGCACCTCAACAAGGAAGAATGACAAAGAATTTGGAAGAACATGGTTTGTTTAGTTTAGTTCAGCAAAGAACAAACCATAAAGACTTTCAAAACTCCTTGTTTGCTTGCTTTTTATCATAAGAAGAACCCAAAATGGTAATCCATGCATTGAAGGATCCAAGCTAGATAGAGGCTATACAGGAAGAGCTTTATATAATTCTCATATTATCTAGAAGTTTCGCGTCCTTGGTGGAATTTACCAAATGGAAAATGGCACATAGGCACTAATTGCACTAAATTGGTTTTTAGGAATAAAAAGGATAAAAGAGGAATTATAATTAAAAATAAAGCAAGATTGATTGCACAAGGGTACACACAAGAATAAGGGATTGACTATGATGAAGTCTTTGACCCTATTGCCAGAATGGAAGCAATTAGGCTATTCTTAGCCTATGACTCATTTAAAGACTTTGTGGTATATCAAATGGATGTCAAGAGTGCTTTTTTTATGGTAAGATTGAAGAGGAAGTCTATGTTTGTCAACCACCAGGATTTGAAGATCCAGACTTCCCTGACAGAGTATACAAAGTAGAAAAGGCACTTTGTGGACTGCATCAAGCTCCTAGAGCTTGGTATGAAACCTTGTCAACTTATTTGTTGGACAATGGATTTTAGAGAGGAAAGATAGACAAAACTTTGTTTATCAAAAGGGACAAAGGTGATATTCTGTTAGTTTAAGTGTATATAGATGATATCATTTTTGGCTCTACAAAGAAGTTATTATGCACTGAGTTTGAGAAGATGGTGCATAAAAAGTTTTCAGATGAGTTCTATGGGTGAACTCACATTCTTCTTAGGACTGCAAGTAAAGCAAAAGAAGGATGGGATTTTTATTAGTCAAGACAAGTATGTGACTAAGATTTTAAAGAAATTTGGTTTTACTGATGTGAAGACAACAAGCATACCTATCGAAACTCAAAAGCTTTTTCTCAATGATGAAGATGGTGAAGAAGTAGATGTTCATTTATATAGATCAATGATTGGTTCATTAATGTATCTTACTTCTTCAAGACCTGATATTATGTTTACAGTGTGTGCCTGTGCAAGATACCAAGTCAACCAAAAGATTTCACATCTTCATGCTGTAAAAAGGATCTTTGGGTACTTAAAAGGTCAACCAAAATTGGGCCTTTGGTATCCAAAAGATTCTCCTTTTGATTTGGTAGCATACACTGATAGTGATTATGCTGGAGCAAGCTTGGATAGGAAGTCTACAACAGGAGGTTGTCAATTTCTTGGAAGTAGATTGATATCATGGCAGTGCAAGAAACAGACAGTGGTTGCAAATTCCATAACAGAAGCTGAATATGTGGCTGCTTCAAGTTGCTATGGACAAGTGCTTTAGATTCATAATCAATTACTTGATTATGGGTACAATTTCTTGCATACCAAAATCTTTATTGATAATAACAGTACTATTTGCATAATTAAAAATCCTATTTTTCATTCAAAAATAAAGCATATAGAGATTAGACATCACTTTATTAGGGATGACAATGAAAAGAAGTTGATTCAAATGGTTAAAATCCATACTGACAAGAATGTTGCAGATTTACTTACAAAAGCTTTTGATGTAAGTAGGTTTCAATATTTGATTGCTAGTATTGGAATGCTAAATCCTTAAAATCTTTTATCTCTTTATGTTTTTGTAGAGTTTTGTATGAATTAGTACTGTTATTCATGTCATTAAAAGTTTCTGCTGTTAAGTATAATTAGTGCTGCTAGTTATACTTAATACTGCTAAGTTAATGCTGTTAGTTATACTTAATACTGCTGGTATAATTAACATTGTGAAAATTGTGAGAAAAAGAATTGAGAGAGTTGGTGAGAATAAAAACAGAAAGAGAGATGTGTGGAATAAAAACAGACAAAGAGTTTTGGTGAGTAAAAGAATTGAGAGAAGTGGTGAGTTGAAAAACAAAAAGAGAGTTGAATATATTAAAAACAGAAGTGTTTTGAGTGAGAAAAAGAAATGAGGAATTTGTTGATTGATTACGGTAAAAAGAGAGTTGAATATTTTAAAAACAGAAGAGTGTTTGGACTGGAATTGAAGTTAATGCTGGTATCTCAAAGGTAATGTGCTAGAATAACTTAATTAATGCTGTTGAAAAGTTAATGCCTGCTAGGCTTAAAACTTATTCTGCCATATTGAAAGTTAAGATGCTTGGCATAACTTACAACTGTTGGTGAAAGTTATTGCTGGTTGAGGGTATTTTCATAAATACTTCGATTATAGGGTTTCATTCACTCATTTAATCATTTCATTCAATCTTATATCCCTTTAATCTAAACCTTTAACTAAATTTCTTTTATCTTCATCAAAACACCAAAACATTGTACGACACTATAGTTTGCTGATATCACCAATTGGTCGCATTTTTGTCTAAATAACACTGTGAAAGTGAAAGGGTTTAAGCAGATAGTGGATTTTCTGAATGCAAACCATATAGATATGCACTAACGGATCAATCACACTATTATATCTTAGTGCAGTAAACAATTGGGATACTATCAAGGTGAAAAAAGTCAAATGGGTAAGTTACATTTACAATGTTTAGTGGATGGGAAGAAGATAATTCATTACTTTGAAGCATCTGTTAGACGTGACCTTTAAATGAATGATAGAAAGGTACAGGAATTTCTTGCCAATTGCTACCTTTTGATGAACTTACAAGGATTGGGTTATGAAAAACTTTCACGAAGCTTACATTCTATAAGGCCATTCTTTTATCCTGAATGGTAAATTTCTTTTTCATTACCATTTTTGTAATGCTAAGTGCTTAAAATCACTGCATGGAATGAATTTAGTGGCACTTTGGCTTCTGCAAATTATTTGTTTTAGATTTAAATCTTGACGTTTAAATTTTTAAATAAAAATATTTGAAAGTATGGTGAAGATCTTGGAGAATGTGTCTGGTAAATTTTTTATATAGCCCAAGTTTGTGCAAGTATTTTTAGAGTAATACACTTGAAGGAATGTCAAATCATATAAAAAGATTTTTTGTTGAAACCACTCTCACACTAAAAGTTCTTTAAAAATATGATTTTGGTTAGGAATGGCTTTCTGGAAAGGAAACTCCTTATTTACTAACAATGATTAGTTACAAGTCAATCAAGTACCTAGGGTAAAGGTTCTGCAATAAGAACCAATAACCCAAAATACATAAACCCAACATTATTTAATCCATCAAACATCTTAACCTCAACTGAAACAAAGATCAAGAAGATCGAAGAGAAAGGACACGAGGTAACTCAGCACTAGTGGTTCATACCAGACAAAGTCTAGATGTGGCTGTCAATGATGGAGATAAGGATGATGTGACAAACACAATATCTTGAAGCAGGTTAGTCAATAATTATTAGTTTGACTTATGTACTCTGTTGCAATGATATGGGTTTTTATGTGTTATATGTGTTTATATGTGTTTATGTGTGTTGTGTGGGATATGTGAGATTTGATAATCATCCATTGAGCGTGATCGTCTCATTGGGATTGATTTTGTTGGATTTTGTGGAGTTTATTTCTTTTAACTTTGGTGAAAGGAAATGATTTTGGTTGATTGAGCGGTTTCTGCGTAAATTGTATGTAAGTTATTTTTCGTTTATACGTATTTTTGTGTTAGTAATATTAGGATGAGATTAGGTTTATTAGTAAGGATATGAAAGAAATGTAATTTCTATTTTTGGAATGTTAGGTTGAAATTTCTATTTTTTGGAAAGTTAGGGTTAATAAAAAATAAAAAGTTATTTATTTTTAAAAGTCTAGTAAATTGCGTTTAAGCAAAAGGTATGCGCAAGCAAGCTAAGGTTTTTATAAACACTTAAGGTAATGTTAATAATTAAGTAATTAATAAATAAATAAAAATAATAAAAAAATATATAAATAAGGCCAATCGGCCGGTTTTTAAGATAAAAGAAAAAAAAAGGTAAACAAATATTACTCTAATTAAAATTGGTAAAAGATATATATCCTAAACTTTTTTGTAAACCTTATAAATACCAAAAACCCTTCTCCCCCTTGTTTTTAATTGTCCCAGCCGAATTTTATCAAAGGAGGAAGAAGAAAAATATTTTTTTTCAAGTTTGGTGATTTTTGTGTTCAAGATTCGAAGATTTAAGGTATAAATTATAATCCTTTGAGTTAATTATCATTAAAAACATGTAATAATTATTATGATGGATAATTAAGGTTTCATAACATCTGTAATTAATGATATAATAAACAAGTTATAATTATTAGGGTTTGATTAGGATCATATGGGTGTATTCGTTAGGGTTTAGATCGCGTTAGAATTTGATTTAGATTGGGGCAGAATTTAGGGCTGTGTTGTTTGGCTGATATCTCAATGATGGTAATAGCTTTTGTCAAGTTTCCAGTGCCTATGATGTAGCTCAGAGAGTCTAGTTTCCAGAACATCCGGCCTCGAAGGTTTTTGAGGTCGGGAAGTCATTCAAACGTTGGTTGCAAGAAAAGTTGTCAAAGCAGTAAATACGGGTCAGATTTAGGTCATATTACGAGGTATAAAACCCCTACTTAAAATTCGAATTTAGCTTAGCCCTTATACAGGAGTTTAGTTATATGTGTCTATTAGAAATCCCCCAAAGAATAGTTTCTGATTTGGAGTCTAAGTATGGTTTTTAGGTCCAAACTTTTTAGTGTGCAAACAGATCCGAATTTGGACTGTTTTGAAGTTTGATTTTCTTAGGAGTACTTGTGCATGTAAATGGCTCTTGGGAATCATGAGGTAGTTAATATACTCATAAATGAACATAGGTGATTTTTGGTATGAATTATGGAGGTCAGTAAGTAGAGGTTTTGAGTACGTTAAGTCACGTTAAAATTCTGCAGTTTTGAACAAATTGTGACTAACTAGTGAAACTTGTTAACGAAGTGGTTAAAGTTGGGTATGGTGTCGGGGTGACCCATGGGGTTAATAGAACACCTTATACATCCATCATATGATTGTTACATGTGCATTAAGCTTTTGGCTTAGTAGCGTGTAACACGAGTTATTTTGTTGTTTAGATTTGTGCTAGTTGTTTGTGAAGCTTTTTGTTGGAATCTTTTGGAAAGCTAAGCAAAGGTGAGTTTCATAGCCCCTTTTTCTCATGTTATTTTGGGGTGAGAATGATGCTTGTCTTGTTGTCGTGTTAAAATGTTTTTAAGCTTGCTGTAGTTATGTGTATTGGATCGTGGGCACGTTCCGTCCCGTTGTGTTGCGATATGATATGTTTGGTATTGTGGATCCCAATATGCAAAACGAGGTGTGACGGTGGTAAGACTGCGTGAGCTAATATGAGGCCATGTAGCGCACATATGTAGTTGATATGATTGTGGATCGTGGGCACGTTCCGTCCCGTTGTTGTTAATTGTTGTCATGAATTGTTTTGGTAATTGCAGCAGCTAATTGAAAGTTTATTTTGGGATATTGTTGTATGTCGTAAACCTATGATTCTTGCTCAACTTTATGTTGATGTTTTAAGCATCATTTGCAGGTGAGCTTAATGGTGTTAAGATAGAGCGAAGTGGCTAGAAGAGACCGCATGATGCTTGGAGTTTATTTATGCTTTCTGTTTGAATAAATGCGTTTGCATGAATTATTTGGATTATGTTTTTGCATGTCATTTATTGACGAGACATCTTTCTCATTAATAAAGACACCATTAGGTTTTGGGTATTGTTATGACACTTTGTGTCTTTGCTTTACTTTAGTTTTCATTTTAGTATTCTCTATATAGACACCATGTGTTGTGATGATATCCATTCTTGTTTACGCCTCGTGTTTCCGCCTTGGCGGGGTGTGACAACAACGACCAACTATCTAAATACAGTAATAAGAACACCAATAGGAAAATACCACCTAACAAAACATAATGCCCCAAATCTATCCAACAGCTGCGCATCAAGAGAGTAGGAAGCCAAATGATTTTGCGCATCAGGACGGAAACGTAAAAAACGGACGAAAATGTAAAAAGACTGACAAAAACGTAAACAATCGTAAGAAAACGTAAAAAGACTGACGAAAACGTAAAAAGATTGACATAAACGTAAAAAAACTGACGAAAACGTAAAAAGACTGACGAAAACGTAAGAAAACGGTTAAAATCGTATGAAAACGTACAAGAACGTAAAAAAAACAGACGAAAATGTAAAAAGGAACGAAAACGTAAAAAATAGACGAAAACTTAAAACATCGGACGAAAACGTAAAAAGATTGACGTAAACGTAAATCATCGGACGAAAACGTAAAAAGACTGACAAAAACATAAAAAGACTGACGACAACGTAAAAAATCAAACGAAAACATAAAAAGACTAACGAAAACATAAAAAAAGGTAAAAAGACTGACGAAAACGTAAGAAAACGGTTAAAATCGTATGAAAACGTACCAAAACATAAAAAAACAGACGAAAACGTAAAAAAGGGACAAAAACGTACGAGGAAGGATGAAAACGTAAAAAAAGGACTAAAACCTAAAAAGACTGACGAAAACGTAAAAAATTGGACAAAAATGTAAAAGGACTGGCGAAAACAATAAAAGACTGATGAAAACATAAAAAATCAGATGAAAACGTAAAAAGACTAACGAAAACGTAAAAAGACTGACGAAAACGTAAAAAAATCGGAAGAAAACGTAAAAAGACTGACGAAAACGTAGAAAAATAGTTTAAAACGTACGAAAACAGATAAAAACGTATAAAACTGACGAAACGTATAATAACGAACAAAAACAGGAAAAAAGGATGAAAACCAACTAGACTGATCTATAACATTAAAGGAGACTCAATTAGACCTAAGTTTAACCAATGGGCAAAAACATACCCATTACATATATTTCTCTTGCCCATTATACCCACTTATTTAATCTAAAGTTATTGTGTTGTCCAAATAGCCCAGTTAGAATAAAATACAATACCCATTTGGCCCATGATGTTAAAAAAAGAGGGTCCAAATAGCCCAAGTTTGGACACATGGGTATCATTTGCCACATCTAGTCAAAGTTTTTGAGTTTTAAGTGAACCCGACACAAAACGAAGCAATCCCGAGACCCCTAGGATACTTGGCCGGTTAGAAACAAGGGAGGGGAACAAGATGGCATTTTTTTAGCTACTTGGTCCTAGCATGGTACATATATTTTTGTCACAACCTTAAACACACACTTTGTGCATGAGTTGAAAATCATATCATTTTTTTCTCTCTTTTGCTTTGCTCGGCCGAATCCACCAAAAACACACACACACACACACTTACATTTTAGCTAAACTTGATCGAGAACGTGAAGATAAAGAAGTTTTGGGTTGATTCTAGTGTCCGGGTTATTGTTTAAACTACGTTTGGGTAGTCGATTCGTGTT
>BQNB010000531.1:47635-103930 GCA_026074375.1 Tanacetum coccineum | reverse complement strand
GTCCAATTAGTGGTCATTCCCTTAATATTGTGTGATGTATATTATGACGTTACGCCTTCGGACACGTATTATGTTCAGGCCTCGTTTGGGGGTGTGATAGATTGGTATCCAAAGCCAAGGTTATAGAGAACCAGGTAGTATATTAGGTCTAGTCTATAACCAGTTTGTGATCCTACGTGTTTCTACTTGCTTACGTATATAATTACTATCGATAAGTATATGAGTATTAATTATAATACATTTCCATAATTATATTACGTTTAATTTTGCCATGATTATATTTTACATCACATTTATATTTTTCTACATTGCACGCACTTTGCATGGTTTCATATAAATGGGATTTATATAAACTTTTGCTTGTGTAGGTTATGGCAGCTCCAGTAATTTCTATTTCTTCTGATACATCGGACGAGAGCGTGGGATCCCCTATCTCACAAGTCATTCTTTTTGGTTCTATTCCTATTGAGGTCCCTATTGTACCGGCTGACTTACCTATTGCACCTGAGGTGAGGGCGGCTGTTGTCGCTTCACCTGCCAGGGTACTTAAGCTAGATACTCATTCATCGTCAAAATCTGGTCCATCGGAGGGTTCATAACCTCCTGTACCAGTAGCACCCATGGTTTCACCCTTTCTATGTTTGGACGATTCTGAGTCAGACACTGAATTTCCCGAGAGGCGTGTATCATCTACACCTCATGATGCTATGGTTGCTAGATGGAGGAGCAGAGTTGCATCATGACCATCTTCACCATCTGGATCATCATCACCTACTACTTCTACTTCAAAGATCCCTACTGCTCCCATTCTACCAGCACCACCTATTATTGTTGCACCATCTGCTGATACCATCTCACTTATTGATGCACCACCTGGGGTTCATTGATGACGAGTTATTCTTATCTGACCTGGACAGCACATTCTTGTCGGTCGACTTTACCGCACACATCCTGGTGGACCATGTAGGGCTTTGACCACAAGGAAGATGGTTGGACCCTTACCTTCTCATCGTTTGGCATTAAGGTACACATTACATCATTTAGATTGTTTTACTTGAGGTTCATCATCAAACCATTCATCATCCGACCATTCTCCAGCAGATCATACTTCAGGTCATTCTACATCAAATTAGTCTTTATCTAGGCATTCTTCACCATCACTACCCCTGGGCATAAGGCCTAGGTTATGGCTACGGTCACCTGTGTCGGGCACACGTTTCTCATCTACTGTAGAGAGTTCTCCTTCTGACTCACCGGATACTACTTCTGATAGACGTTCACATTCACCACCTTATTCTGCGGGACCATCTCGCAAGAGATGTAGGTCTCCTACTACTACTATGCCTTCATCTATCCCTGCTTCAAGAGCCTTGTCTCCTACTCGTGTTGATCTCCTTCCACCTTACAAGAGGTTTAGGGATTCTTATTCATCAGAGGATAGTATTGAGGAGGATATCAATCCAGATGTGTTAGCAAATATTGAGGTTGATGCTGCGGCCACCGAGGCTGCATCAGATATGGATTTTGAGGTTGAGGTTGAGGTTGAGGTTGATGCTGATATAGGTATAGAAGTCGATGTTGAGGGAGAGGATGAGGATGAGCATGAGGGCGAGTCAAGTCATAGAGGTACTATAGAGATTAGAGTAGATGTGGTTGCCGAGATTGATATCTCAGTTGGTATGCTTATGCCCGACGCTGTTGAGTATTTGGATCAGCTTGAGGAGGGTGTGTAGGGTATGTATGAGCACATTATAGAGATACCTCTTTAGAGGTTAGAGGAGATTAAGTCGAGACAGAGAGAGTTGGAGGCGAGGAGCATGATTGCTGGTGAAAAGAGAGTTGGTTTGCTTGATCGTGTTGCGGCCTTGAAGAGGAGCAACACCAGGCTTTGAGACACCTTGAGAATGGAGAGTGTGAGAGTCGATAGGTTTTGGCGATGCATGGGCTATATGGAGGATGAGCTTAGATAGATCCGTAGGTTTTGTTACTATGACATGTTGAGGTTTAGGAGATTAGAGGCATTTTCTGTAAGATGTTTGGGTTTTCGTCCCTAGAGTAGTATTATCATGAGGTGTGTATGGACGTTAGACTAGTGGTAGAGCTAGTTACTAGTGGTAGTATTAGTACAAATCAAGTACCCCATTATGGGTTGATTGTAACTGACTGTGATGATTTTATATGATATGAAAAGCTTATTATGATTCTCTCGTGTGTTCGTCTCTTATTTTTATTTATTCGTTCTGGCAAAACGTGTTTTATTGTATTTTAGCTTTACCTTATATATCTTATTTACCGTTTATAATAACTATATCCCGTATCGAATCTCACCGTATGCTATATCTTGTATTTAGAACATGATTATCACTCGCTCTGGTATGACCCCAGAAGATATTGAAGAACTCATTGCTCAAATAGTGGCGAAGGCGTTGGCTACTTATGAGGCAAGCTGTGCTGCTGAACTAGTTGTTAAAAGTCAAAGCCATAATAGAGATGATGGTGACAATGGAAATGGCAGGGGAAATGGAGACGAAAATGGTGGGGGAAATGAAAATGGAAATTGAGGAGGCAATGGGAATGGAAAACCCAATATGAATGATAGAGGTGTTATGCTTGTCGCCCGTAAGTGTACTTATCATGATTTCGTAAAGTGTCAACCACTCAACTTCAAAGGAACTGAAGGAGTTGTCGGGTTGATAAGATGGTTCAAGAAGATGGAGACAATATTTCACATCAGCAATTGTCCAGAGAAGTACGAGGTTAACTATGCTATGTGCATTGTGTTAAAAAGCGCATTAACTTGGTGGAACTCACACAAGAGAACCATTAGAGCTGATGCTGCATTTGCCATGTCATGGAGAGAACTTATGAAGCTAATGACTGAGGTGTATTGCCTAAGAAATGAAATTCAGAAAATGGAGACTGGGCTGTAGAATCTAACTATGAAGGGTAATGACTTAACTGCTTATACCCAAATATTTCAAGAGTTGACAATGTTGTGCACCAAGATGGTTCCTGAGGAGGAGGACTGAGTCGAGAAGTTTATTGGAGGTCTCCCAGATAATATCTCGGGAAATGTGATTACTGCAGAACCCACAAGACTCCAGGATGCTATCCGGATTACCAATAATTTGATGGATCAGAGATTGAAGGGTTATGCTGCTAGAAGTGTGAAGAACAAAAGAAGGCTTGATATCAACCAGAAGGACAACCGTATACAACAACCCTCTTATAAGAGCTAAAATGTTGGTAGACAGAATGTGGCAAGAGCCGACACGGCTGGTAACAATGAAATAAGGATATATGTTTGGCCTTGGCCTTACTACAACAAGTGTAATCTACATCATGAGGGGCAGTGTACTGTGAGATGTAGTAATTGTAAGAAAGTTGGGCACATGGCAAGGGATTGTAAAGCCGCAATTGCTACAACTACTCGAGGAGCCCCAAAGCCGAATCAGAAGGTTGGTACTTGTTATGAGTGTGGGAGGCGGGGATACTATAGGAGTGACTGCCCAAAACCGTAGAAACAAGACAAATGAAGCAAGAGGAAAAGCATATGTACTGGGAGGAGGAGACGCTAACCCGGATTCCAACGTTGTCTTGGGTATGTTTCTTCTCAACAAACCTTATGCTTCTATGTTATTTGATTTGGGTGCCGATAGGAGTTTTGTGTCGTCTACCTTTAGTGCTTTACTTGATGTCATCTCCTCTACACTAGACGTTAGCTATGCTATCAAATTAGCCGACGGGAGAATTGCTTAAACCAATACTATGCTTAGAGGCTGTACGTTAGGATTGTTAGGTCACCTATTCAATATTGACCTAATGCCCGTAGAACTTGGTAGTTTCGACGTCATCATCGGTATGGGTTGGTTGGCGAATCATCATACGATGATCGTTTGTGATGAAAAGATTGTACGTATTCCTTATGGAGATGAAGTCCTGATAGTCCAAGGTAATAGAAGTGGTGAAGGAAAGAAGTCAAAGTTAAGCATTATATCATGCACTAAAATATTAAGAAGGGTTGCCCAATTTTTCTGGCACAAGTTACAGAAAATGAAACCGAATATAATTCAGAGGAGAAGCGACTTGGAGACGTGCCGACTGTACAGGAATTTTCAGAAGACTTGCCTAATTTAACACCGACGCGACAAGTTGAATTCCAAATTGACTTAGTCCTTGATGCTGCACCTGTAGCACGAGCCCCATATAGATTAGCACCGTCAGAACTGCAAGAACTGTCTCAACTACAAGAACTCTTTGACAAGGGATTTATAAGACCAAGTTCCTCACCCTGGGGAGCTCCGGTCTTGTTCGTCAAAAAGAAAGATGGATCTTTTCGGATGTGTGTCGACTACCGCGAACTAAACAAGCTTACTGTGAAGAATCAATATCCACTTCTGAGAATCGACGACTTATTTGATCAGATGCAAGGATCAAGTGTCTACTCGAAGATCAACTTGAGGTTTGGTTTTTACGAACTCAGAGTTCGTGATGAGGACATTCCAAAGACGGTGTTTAGGACTCGCTATGGCCACTACAAGTTTCAAGTAATGCCTTTTGGATTGACAAACGCACCGGCGGTATTCATGGACTTGATGAATCGGGTGTGCAAACCGTACTTAGATAAATTTGTGATTATTTTCATTAATGACATCTTGATCTACTCCAAGAGTAAGGAAGAGAATGAAGAACATCTTAAGTTAATTTTGGAGTTTCTTAAGAAGGAAGAATTGTACGCCAAGTTTTTGAAGTGCAATTTTTAGCTGTCAAAGGTACAACTAAAATATTTTTAAAGTACTAGAAATTAAATTACATACTGATAAAGTCCAGACACATCCATACGTTGTATCCAAAGGGGATACGCCGTATGGAGTGTCTGGGAAGACAGACTCATGCAAAAAATAATTAAAAACAATTCAAACACTTTAAAACGACTGGGTTATCTCCCCGAAAGCACTTTTGTTTCAGCTTAGTTGTTAAGTTCGACTTTTTCCTTTCCAGCTTTCATACTTTTCTTTACCAGCATTATGTCAATACATGTTCCATGCAAAGGTTTTTGAAATCTTGAGCTTGTAATCAATGAGCTATGTCGTTGAACTTACTGTCAAACTTGATTCTATCACACAAATAAACCAATATCACAACGCCAAAATGAACTGCCTCCAAGTCATCCTCCTCATAGCTCCACCGAGCTGAAAACATAGTGTATCAGCAACATCAAGCCTCATCTCAGTATCACTCATCCTACAAATGCTAAAGAACTCTAGCATGAACTCTTGAACCAACGGTGCCCTCACCTCAAACAACCTCCTCCACGCATGGCTAGTAAACAATGCATGCCCATCATCTCTAGCATACACCATACTCAACCTATCCCCTAGAGTCGGTCTTATACCATCAGTCAATCTAGCAAAAATCTAACACATGTACCCGGTTAACCGGCCTACCCCATATTGTCTCAAGCCTTTGCTCGTAACTGCGTACAATCCCTTCGTCATATCTATCAACCTGGTATCTGAGCCATGGGTGTCTCAGGTCACGGTGTGGTAAAGGTGCCATATCTTATGATTAGGATCCAAAAGATGTAACAAACAATGGATTGAGATTAAGATTAAGAAGGCGGTAATTTTTGTTTAAAATAAGAGTGGAAAGTGTATGTGAAAAGGAATCCGACGTATTAGCTGGGTTTTTATACCCACGCTGAATACGTCGTATTGGGAATTGTCCAATACGCCGTATTGGACATTATTTGTTGACTTAGTCAAAGTATGTAAATAATGGTTGATATGGCTTATAGGTGTTGCCCTTATACGCCGTATTCATTTGTGGGGGCTAATTTTTTGAAGATTTTATTAAGTAAAGAAAAACATACCTTGGCCTTCGCAATATTCTTGTGTGAGCACCATCCTTATAATACAGTTTAGGGTCGAACGGGATGCCAAATGGCACATATAAATTTTTTATGAGATTTAATGGCATCCAGTTGTTAAAATAATTCCAACTCACGATATCAGCATCCAATGTTATGATAAAAAAATTCTCGTTGAAAACTTTATTGATTTTATTATGATTTGTTCTTGGAAGTTCATTTGATCTTTTAGCATCAATGTTTAATATGTTACTTCCAGAAAGTTGTGTTATATCGATATTGTCATCATTGTCCTTGATCGTTTTTGGATTATTGGAAAAAAAATATGTTTAGAGAAAATAAGTCATTAAGGCATAAAATGTTTTGTTTCTTTTCATCATATTCGGGCAATGACGTTTCAAATTTATCGATGTGTTGAGAACTTACAGAGGGTACATTTAGTGGGTCAGATTTAGACTTTATATCATTATAAACGATGGCTGGGAATTCATTCTCATGTTTAAAAGAAAGTATGAAATCGTCAAGTAATACCAAATAGTAGGTTCTGGTGACTGGAGATTGACCGGTATGTTGACTTTATCTTTATTATTTTCCGAATTCCGTTTTTTTTTAAATTTTCGACAGGTAAATTATTTTACAAGAAAATGAATTCTTGTCAAAAATTACCATGTAATCTTCATCGTCAGATTCGTCAAATGATATTTTAAAGTCAATTTTGTTATTGTCAAGAGGACTTACTGTCGGTTCACATGATAATGTTGTATCGGATGCATCGTCCAAGACTATAGCTAAGTATTCAGTTTCAAGATCCGTGAAGCTATCGTCCTCATTTTCATAATATTCCATCTTCCCGTACCTGGCAGTTTGCCAATTAAATGTTCGACCTTGTCTTCGAGCTTTTTCTTCTTCGAGTCTGATGTATTCTTCCATAGTGATGTTTGGATCATCCATGATAAACCTATGCTGGAATTCAGGAACAAAGAAACGAACTACAAGGCATAGTACTTTATGAAGAAGCAAATTAATTAAAGCTGGAAATTTAAACACACAATTAATTAATTACAAACAAAATTAAATTACACTAATTAGATTAACTTAAAATAATGGTTAGAAATACTAATAAAATTAAAGGTTAAACTTTTTCACTCCCCGGCAACGCGCTAAAAACTTGCCCTGTTGAGTTGTCGTGTTGTAGGGTCAATTTTTTTGATTACCAAGTTTTAATTTTATTTAGCTGACTTATCCTAAAACAAACACTTTTGACGGGCCAGTGTACCTGATTCGGGGAGTTTCATGGTAAGTAGGGTGGTTCGAACTACTAAGAGCGAGGTCTGTTAACTTATTATTCTATCGTATGTTATTTTCTCTAATAGTTAATTCTATGTACTGTTAAACTATTTATGTACGCTTCTATACGATACGATTGGGGGCTTTCAGGGATGAGAGACTTGGAAAAGGTTTTGTCTAGGCTGACAATAATCAATTCTAACACAATAAAACATGCAAAAAACATCAAAGATAAAGAGCGGTACAGCCAAATAATAGAAAACTGTTATTAGCCATATTAAATACGATTAATAATGGTTTGTTTATTTAGTGGCAATGGACTTCTTATCTCGACAGCGGCAGATCATTCTTTAGACTTGGGCTGGGACTCATCATCCTAAGACCTATAGACACGTTGATTCTGTCGCAATACGCATCTGCATAAAGCTTCCTTTAGTTTTAATTATATCTATCTTGGGATTATAGCAATGGTGATCTTGATAAACACTAGCCACGGGACTTTACCCACTTACTGGTTGGACGGTGTTTTATATACTGGTTAGTTCTTCTATTCTATCTTTATCAATTAATCAAGAATATAACTTGTTGTGAAAACATTACGAGTACATGTCGGCCAGCTAAGCTCTTAATTTAAAGGACAAGACAAAATGTTATTTTGTGATCATATGGGTCCAGTCCTATAAAACATGTATGGAGAGTATTTCCCCAGTATCTAGCTCGCTTGTTAGGGTAACTAGACCTAGTTGAATGGTAGGGGCGTTATTCAAAACCCGTAGCAAGTATCATGTGATTAAACATAATTAAACTCTCAATGATGGAATTAGAAAAATCAATTTTTAAACAAACAAAACATTAACCCTTCATTAAGAATGGCTAATTCCATAGGGTATTGCATAACCATTGTAATTATACAAGCGTGATCAAATAACCAAGGTAAACTAAACATTTTACTGAACGATACAAAAAATTAAATGATTACAAGAGTATAAGAATTACACGGTGTCTTCTATGGAATCGTGATCGATGGTTGACCTTTTTTGCTCTTCTTCTCTTCAGAAAATCGTCTTTTATGTGTATGGTATGAAGAATATGATTTTGCAGACTGAAAACTCATTTTTGAGTCTTCTATTTATAGTCTCTGAAAAAGCCTGGATACGCCGTATTGGGCTAGGCCAATACGGCGTATTGGGGTGTATCCCTTGGAGTGCGCGCAAAGTTTAAGATCAGTATAATATACATTCTCAAAATAATAATATCTTTGTATCTCTGAATAGTTATCTTCATGGATACAGCGTATGGCTGAAGAGGGATACGCCATATTGGGAATTGTAAAATACGCGTTTTCTTATGAAGACTTGGTGTTGATACGCCGTATCTCATTTCCTAGATACGGCGTATTAGTCAGAATTGAGTAATCTTTAAATGTCTTTGTTTTAGCTCCAAAATATGCGTCTTTTAGCATATCTTCACAAATCACTCCTTAATTACTACAAATAACACTTTTAAATAATTAAGTACAAACTCTTGCAATAATTATATAAAAATGGGTAACTTATTCGGGATATATGATGGTATAAATGTGACGTTATTTG
This sequence comes from Tanacetum coccineum, assembly GCA_026074375.1. NCBI lineage: Eukaryota > Viridiplantae > Streptophyta > Magnoliopsida > Asterales > Asteraceae > Tanacetum > Tanacetum coccineum. The sequence continues at coordinate 95,182 of BQNB010000531.1, read as the reverse complement.
ATGTCATCAAATATCTTCCCACTTGAGTCCTACTTGTCCTCAAGTAGACTCTAGATTATTTTAAAAATGTATCCTAACCGAAGTCAAGGATTTTTCTGTTTAAGCACTTCTTTCGTTTTAATCACCTGTACAAGACCAAGCACCTCATGAAATATGGAAATGAAATCACTCAGATCACTCAACTAATCTAGGGTGTAACATTTAAGTGGTACCATCAATTGCTCGGTCATGATTAGCTTCGTATCATAAGCTTGGCAAGGATACACATCTCCACCACTAGAGCTAAGGAGAAACAAGTCAAAAGGTAAATTGGGTTTCATTAAAGGCTAAGGGATAATCATTCTAACAATCTTTCACTAATAGTACCACCCCAACAAGGCAGCTGAAGCACACATACACGGCCGTAACGACGGAATAGACATGTGTGTTCGAACAGATTTTCATTCGAGTTTAACCAAGGGTTAGGATGAAGAATGATATAAGGTATGGATCTTCTAGTTTTCACCAAAAGTAATAAACCTACAAGGATGCTAAATCACGCATACATGGCCGTAACGACAGAATAGACATGGATGACCCAATCCAAACCTCGTTCGAGTAAAACCTAAGGTTAATTGCTAGGAATGGGAAGTAAATTGTTGTTAAATAAAATTTACAAAACAAATAGACTAAGCTTGAACAAATAAGGTAGTTGCTAGTAACTTTTCCCCAACCGTTCCATGATAAAGACTCAAAATATACACAAACGCCTCGATCATAGAAATGACAAAGACAACCTAAGTTGGAGTTCCCATAACGGTCAACTTCCCTTACATCCCAAACTTACATGCTTTTACAAAAGCGGTGATATCGGCCACTTAATACAAAACTATACATCGTTGATTTTTATCCACGAATAATCGATCCTTCCAAGAATTTCATCGGTTTAAGTTTAGCGAACCGACTATAAAACTTCCTTCTCTTTTTTGATGCATTTTTCTATTTTTCCATTTTTTTTACATAACATGAACCTCGGTGCAATTTCATCGTCTTCACAATCATCATTTTTACGAATAATTTTTGTTGGATCATTTACTGAATAGATCTTAACCTTTAGCTTGTAAAGGGTTTGTTCCCTTAGATAATTCTAAAGCAACAATAATGAAACACTTATTTGAACACTATTGATTATGTGGAAACTAATCAATAATGCTAAGAGAAACTAATATGTAGAATCACAAAAGAACTTTATATTATCACTTGATTCTTGCCTTAGGTTACTGATTACAATGAATTTATGATTGCTTTAGATATCTATTGATCTGTTGTAGAACGATCTCTTCTAAACTATGTCCTAGGGTTTCCTTTCTTTTAAACTAAGGGAAAACCCTATAATGGGAGTTATAAATGCGTATAAAAATCATGCATATCCCTTTCCTATGATTTCCTATGCATATCTCATTAAATGGTTACTAACTTATTTTATACTTATCGGTCTACTAAACTATCTGATCAATTACTAACATTTTGTATGTTAGTACAAATTACAACTATCGGTAAATAACTAATATAACTTACGGTCTAAGTCAGGATGCATAATTCCTACTCAATCCTCCACCTAAAACATGATTGTTTGACTTGTTTAAAACTTCATGTTTCTTTAGTGTTAAACATCTTGTAGACCAGGAGGATGTATCTAAACACTCTGTCAAATCTTGATTTGATCTTTGATAATTTTGACATCTTTATCTATTCATTTTTATCAACAACATATCTTCTCAGCAACACAACAACATCCAACTAAGTTGGCTTTGTAGTTTTTGGCAAACTACCATCCATTAACGAATTTGCATTGATTCCCCCATTTACCGTACTAGTCGTTTGCTCTAGGATAGCCAATTCTTCATTGTAAACAAGGTGAATTAATAACCTTATAGTTTTGAGTAAACTATCAACTATCAACGGATTTATTTGTTAATTACCTAAAATCCGTTTGCTTTTGGATAGTTCAATTGCTTTCATTGCCATAACATTGGTGCACTGATAACCATATTAGTTTTTAGCAAACCTATCAGGCTAGCAAAACAGATTTTTGAGTTAGTCTTTACCTGGAACTGTTTGATCATGGACTAGCCACTTTCACTTGTGAAGCAAGAAAGTTGAGTTGAGACCATATATATTTTTGGTCTTAAATTGTCATACATGTAACGGATTTTGAGAAGTCTTTACCAAGAAGCCATTTTCTTATGGACTATGTCAATTTGATGACTGTTAGACATCGTTGAATGAAGACCATTCTATTGTGTGGTGGGTTAGCCAACACCCAAACCCTTCTCACTTCCATTCACAGCATTACTCTTCATTAAGCTGTTGCTTAATGAATCTTACCAATTGTAGTGCAGCAGTACTTTCCTCTTCAACCTCCAATCCAAAATCAAGCATTCTTTGCAACAATTCCTTGGAGATGAGGGTACCTTCTTTCACTGCATGTCGATGATGTCCCATTCATAAAGCTCTAGTATGCAAACTCTACAAAGTTCATACAGTCTCCATCTACAATCTCTAATCTTGTTGATTGTTCTAGGAAAAGAAATCACCTTGATTCATTTTCTTTCTGGTGAGGATTTCCATCATAATCTTCAGTATCCCCATAGATTAACTCAATTCCTTTTGGTTGGTGACATTGAAGTACTGCTTCATCACCAATTCATAATAAATGAAAACAAACCTTGACTATCAAAAATAATGGTATACTCCTTTAAGATAGTTTAATGCCCTGACAGTGTCCCATTAACTCTGTAGACAACAAGGTAATACCCATCTGGTGATGAAAACCTTGTTTTTTTGTGCAACTTAGAAACAAAAGATTTTGTCTCCCATAATTCAATATCTATGGTATTATCGTATGTAATATTCCTTAGACATTTTCGGGTGTCAGCTTCATATCATCATCTGGCAGTGGTCTTGGCCTTTTCCTAGCAATCATCTTCACATGACCATTTTTTCTTTTCTTTGTACCCTGCTCTATCACTTCTTGTTCAGCATGTACCTTTGTTGTGTCTTCTTCCCTTAGAGTTTCTTTTGACAACCTATTCTTTTATTTTCTCTTTTTAGGTCTTTAGATTCATCATTAATATCTTAAGCTGTCTTTCATCCAAGGCTAAGAACATTAGCATTAAAAGTTTTTATCAGTCTTTTTTAACATTTTATACAGAACTTGTTTTTCTTCACAAGTTTCTTGTTCCTCAATAATCAGCATGCTTTTCCACCTACATGCTTTCAGTTAGGTCATCATTTGGTTTCTTAGCTGAGTTCGTGTTGGTGGTCTACTTCTGATTGCATCAGTTCTGTGTTGAGCAAGTAACCTTCTTTGAGCAGCAATAGTTTCATTATAGAAAATTTGGCTCTCTTCTTTAATCTCGTAAAACGTTTTTCTCCTCTCTTCCTCTTGAAGCCTTGCAGCTAGAAGTCTATCAGCTTCAATTCTAGCCTGAATATCATCAAAATCTTGTATAAGAGCAGCCTTTATAGCTTCTTCCTCAGCTAACTTTTTCATCTCCTCTTCTGCTTCCCAGTCCTCTTGCACCTTTCTGGCATATTTCTTCATCACCTTAGCAAGTGATTTCTATTACTTTCAGCTTCATTCATCTCCCTCTAACTCAGCATCTGGACTTAGCTTCTTCCTCAAGTACTTTCTTGCCTTTGTCTTTAGGATCAATTTTAGGAAGAGGCTTCAATGTAAGTACTGATCTTGTTGATGTAGCCCTTGGTCTATCTGAATCTTTAGCATCTTTGATCTTAACACCTTTTTGTTTAGCCTTATTTTGGCTCATAGATACCAAAAACTCAGCAATGGTCTCATCATCTTTAAAAATAGTTGTAGGAGCAGTACTTTCATCTGAAGTTCCATCTTTTGGCTCAGCAGTACCTTCATCAAGCTTGTCGGTACTAACTTCTACTTCTTTTGGCTTAGCGGTACCAACGTCTGTCGGTACTATCTTTTTCCTTGTCAGTACCTAGTGCATCTTCAGTACTAACTTCCTTTTCTTCCCTTTCCTTCTCTTCATGCACCACATATCTTGTCCTCCCTATATCTTGAGCATCCTCAGTCTCTATTTTGTCAATTGCATCATCATCAAGCTCATTAAAAGCTGGATCTTTATGAACTGTAGGTTTAGCCTTGGCAGATTTCCTCCCCTGTTTGGATACAGACTTCTTTTGCATCTATTGTTTCTTTAAGGATTTCTTTCCTGCCAATCTTTGCTTCAAGGATACACTCTTTATCCAAGCTCTGTGGTGTGTAATAACAGGTTTGGTTTTCTTCTTAAGCTTCTTGATATGTGCCTTCAAGTGTTTAATTTCTTTTGCTTGACCTGTAACCTGTGTACACAAGGAGATACAAAGATCATACATACTTTGGAGTGTCATGCCACCCTCATTCCCTAAAAGGGATCTATCACTGGATGACTGACCTCCTTGATTCCCACCAGAACCCTCTAGAATGGAATCAATAATATGAGTAGTAGGTGAAGGTCTAGGAGAAGGGTTAGTCTATGTCTCATGTTGGTTTGTACTTGGGTGAGGAGGAGAAGGTATGGGTTGAGGTTCAGATTGTCTTTCTAAAGTGTCACCCTCATCCTCAGTTGGTTGAACCAACATAGAATCAAACAAAGGTGTAACATTCCCTGAAAAATGTTTTCCCTTTTTAACCATAAAAGAGAAAACTTTACTAGTCAAAGCATTAATAGGGAAGTGGTCTAAAGGCACAGGCACATTCTTTAGCTGTTTATCCAAAAAGATTGAAATAAATCTTGGATACTAACAAACTTATTCTTTTCATCCAAGTGTCTCATCATACCATCAAAAATTAATTTAGAAAAATTGTATTTCTGATTAGTGGCTAAGCAAATCACTGCTGTGGCAATATTAGTGGGAATTTGATCCCAAAAAGTATTTTTAGAACTAACGCAATGATTCATAGTATGAAAAAGAAATCTCCACTAGGGTGAAAACATGGCTTTGTTAAAAGTTAAAACAGTTAGGTCCCCCCTCATACCCCCATTAGATGAATAACATCAAATATAGCCTGATTATGCATAGAATCTATCCCATCAGCATCATCAAAAAGAAGATCACTTCTTATTGATGCCTCTCAGATAGTTACAGGCTTGCCAGCTACTTTGGCAGTAATATACCTAACATTGTTGATTATTTTAGATTTATCAGACATCCAAAACTGTTCAACTAATGTAGTAGAGACTACAGGACTTACAGTGAGAGCATAGTGAATAGAGCTTCGTGTAAGAAAGTCTACAATCTCATGAAAATATGTATTCCCATCAGTCTTTTCCAAGTAAGCGACTATGTTATGTTTAGTACAATATTCAAGAACAGACATATGTGTAAAATTGATGATCGTCGGTGATTAAAAGATTAGGGTTTGTTAGAAGAGAGCGATTAAGAGAGATTACGTGAGTAAATTGTGCAATTGAGATGGGTGTATATAGGTTGGACAAACCCAAAAGCAAAGAAACCGGTACAATTTACACTTTAGACCCTTGGCGGTATTTTCTCCAACGGCTTTATAGCGGTACTATCTTTGCCCATCGGTACTAACTTTGCACTATCGGTACTAACTTTTGTCAACCAAAGAATGAACAAGTCTGGCAACAAGAGTTCTTCAATACCATCTATATCTCTTTCCAATGACTCTCTAAAACCCAAACAACTCCATGAAATTCATCACTATGGTCAAAAACCCTCTGCTTAAAATATTGCATACAAACTGTACAACAAATCATCGTGCCTCCCCTCAATTGTAGCTACAGATTCAATAATTCAATGCTAACCACCAAAAAGTTAAATCTTGTGACATCAAATCCTTTGGTGAGAAGGTCTGCAACATTATGATCAGTGTGAATCTTGATAACGTCTATCCCATCTCCTATTCTTGAATTCATCCTACAAACTGTACAACAAATAATTGCCCTCCCTTTATATGTGGTTACAAATTTAAACATCCTAAAGCTAACCACCAAAAATATTAAATCCTTGTGACATCGCAATCCTTTAGTGAGAAGTCTGCGAGCATTAGAGACTGTTTGAACTTGAAACTTCTAACAGTCTTTTCTCCATAGCAATCTCCTATAAAAATGAAATCGAATTTCGACAAGCTTGTACCTTAAATGAGCAACAGGAATTCTTTATAACACATGCAAGTGCTCTCAATTATCATATGGAATTCAGGTGTCATGAAATTAAAACTATAATCCATCCATCTGATTCTGTATCCATAGTACTTGCCTACAATAATAGCAGTTTGCCACATTTTCTGCCTCAGTATGTAGAATGTTGCCCATAATAGTCCTGCTTCTTGCATTGCCAAGATATCAAATCTTCACCAAGAAATTGACAGCCAACCTGTTGTTGATTTTCTGTCAAGGCTGGCCCTCCATCCATAATCCACTATCTGAGAAAGCTTCTAGTTTTAAAAGGTGAATCCCTAGGATACCATAAACCTAATTTGGGTTGATGTTTGAGGTACCTAAAAATCCTTTTTACTGCATTTAAGTGTGAAGCTTTTGGTGTGACTTGAAACCTAGCACAGGTGCAGACAGCAAACATGATGTATGGCCTTGATGTAGTTAAATACATTATAGAGCCAATCATAGATCTGTAGAAATGTACATCTACATCTTTACCATCTTCATCCTTGATCAGTGGCTTATTAGACTTAATCGGAGTAGTAGCTGTTTTGATGGACCAAAAATCAAACTTCTTAAGGATCCAGCTACATACTTATCCTGACTATTAAAAATTCCATCAGGTTGTTGCTTCACTTGAAGTCCCAAAAAGAAAGTGAGTTTACCCATGGAGCTCATTTGGAATCTTTTGTGCATACAGTCTTCAAACTCTGTACACATAGACTTCTTTGTAGAACCAAAAATAATGCCATCCACATACACTTGGACTAACATAATGTCACTCTTTTTCTTCTTGATAAACAATGTTTTGTCTATGGTACCTCTCCTGAAACCATTTTCCATCAGAAAAGAAGAAAGTGTCTCAAACCAAGCTCTAGGAGCTTGATGTAGACCATAAAGAGCTTTAATTACCTTATAAACTTTGTTTGGATGAGCAGGATCAACAAAACCTGGAGGTTGATGGACATACACCTCCTCTTAAATAGTGCCATAGAGAAATTCCACCTTTTAAACACTATTGGTAGACAGTAAATCCAATGTAAGAATCAAAGGCCTAAAAAATAACCTGAGTGCCCTATCCTAGCAACTAGGTGCAAAAACCTCATCAAAATCTATTCCTTTCCTCCTATCTAAACCCTTGTGCTACAAGCCTGGCTTTGTTTTTCACAACAATACTTCTCTCATCCCTTTTATTCTTAAAGACCCACTTTATGCCAATTGCCTTTTTCCTAGATGGCAAATCAACAAGTATTAAAACCTTCTGTAATTTGAACTGCAGCAATTCCTCTTGCATTGCTTCAACCCAACTTTCATCTTGTAAGGCTTATGATATGTTCTTGGGTTCTTCTTAGGAGAGAAAACATGCTAACAAACAATTCTGATGATCTTTGTGATTAGTTCTATTCTATTTGGACATGTAGCTCACCAATGCTTGTTGTGCTGAAGAAGCCTTTTGAATCTTTCCTCTGGTTTGAACTGCTGACTTAGGATCTCCTAGATATTGATATTTTAGATGATTTTTATGAATTCTGAGTGTGGGAATAGGACTAACATTAATGGTGTCATCCATATTGTTGAAATCAGCCACTGCACCTACATTCTCATCATTATTGGCTCCATTGAATATGCCATCACTTGAAAATGCATCAGAATCATCTTCCAAATCAAGCATATTTGGATCAATGGGTAAATCAGCATTAGGGAGAGTAGATGCATCAATAGGTATTTTTCCTCCAAGATAGACAAATGATGATTCACCAGCATTTGCACCTGTGGAAGTACTAGCAGCACTAACATATGGCGTGGTAGCAGTACTAACAGATGACCTACCAGTACTAAGTTTGGGTAATACTGTATTTGAGCTGCTTCTCTTATTGTGTGTTTGGATGCAATATCCTCTTTGTCTTCTTCAAAGCTTGTAATATGGCAATCATCTCAGAGCCCTGTAAGCAACCAACTCCTTGAGCAATCATCTTCTCAAAAGGTCATCATGCAAGACTTGTTCATCTTCTGTCATCTGATGTTGTCCTTCCTTATCAGCAACATCTTCTAAATCTTGTACATTATTGTCTTTAGGAGAACTTTCAGAAGGTTTTTCATGTGCAATTGGAGCAACATCTTCTACTGGAATCCTTGTCCTATGAGGTTGTAGTGGAAGCAGTATGTATTCCTGAGTAGGTCCTTTATCTTTTCCTGATGAACCTGCAACATAAGATCTTGTGTACCTGCATCCACATTAACCTGATTTTCTACACTAACAGGAATATAGTTCATTGAATTGGTTAGAAAATCAAGATCAAACATACCAATAGGCCATTTCCCTATCCAACATTTGGTTGATCTTCAAGAAAATTATATGCAGATTCCTCTTCAACCCTTTTTGGGTTCTTTTGTTTGGTATACTCTAAAGGCTTTACCTAGTGGTAGAGTAAAATCCAAAAGCAAATAGACCTTCATCAGATTTCCCCATCAAATTTGCCCAATTAATCTAAGGTGGTTTAAAATGGTCCCCCCCCCCCCAAGGGGCACCCAAAAGTCTCATAAAACTAATACTAGTGAATTACTTATTTATTAGTTCTTAAGGTGTCTTGTTTTGAGGTTGGTCACTAGATACCCTATTCACAGTACATAGCACAGGACAAGTATTTTACATTCCTGCCTGCCCAACAACGGGATAGGTAAAAGTGAATCTCTAAATATTTTTTTGGCTGCCTCATATAGGGTCTTTTGTTTTTTTTCCTTCTATAACACCATTCGCTGTGAGTTCAAGCCATACAAAACTCCATTTTTAATCCTTCTTATCAACAGAATTCATTCAAAGCATGGTTCTTAAACTCTGTCCCATTATCACAATCTAATGAATTTAACATTATGATTCACTTGGTTTTTTCAAAGCCAATGAAAATTTACAAAGAGTTCACTTGTTTCAATCCTTAGTAGCTAAGAAAAATACCCAACTAAATTTTGCCTGAAATCATCAGTCACCACCAACTAGTAACCTTATCCTTTGTTAAATACTTTCTACAGAGAGACCGGGCCCAAATAGTCCATATGAAGTAATTCTAGGGGCTTTCTGATGATTCTTTCTAACATGGCCTTACAGGAGGCCTTATGTTGCTTACCCTTCTTGCAGACAACACAAGTGTGGTCATTCACAAAAACTTTTAAAGGTAAACCTCTAACTAGGTGACCTTTAACAAGTTTGTTTATATATTTGAAATTCACATGACCTAATCTCATGTGCTATAATTTAGACTCATCTGCTGTTGCATTTGCATATAAACAAGTTATACCTCTAGAGGGAATAATGTTCTTTAAGTCCAAGCTGTACACATCATCCTTTCTAGGAGCTCTAAGTACAACTTGACTTTCATCAAGAAGCTTAAAGCTAGGAGACAGGATAAGGCATTCAAACTCGGTAAAAAGGACACTATTTTTCTTGTTACACATTTGTGAGATAGAGAAAAGGTTAAACTTAAGTTCATCTACAAAGTAAACATCATCAAAGTCTAAATTAGAGGTTCTGATTTTACCTTTACCCGTTATTTTACCTCATTTGGGATCACTTCCAAAAGCCATAAAGCCTCAATTGTAATCTTCATAGTCTGAAAGATAAGCTTTGTTGCTAGCCATATGGCTAGAGCAACCACTATCCACCACTGCATGATCCTGCAGCAAGATCTCTGGATTACCCTGCACAAAAGTAAGAGAATTAGTATCTCTTAGGGATCCAAGTCATTATAGACATGGAAATCCCTTTTGGGTCAACATACTCAACCTTCTTGAGCATGAATGATTTACTATCTTTGGACACATGATCCAAGTAATTTCCCTTAGGCCTCCAAACCCACCTTGACTTTTTAAGTCAGTCATAATCCATCTTACCCCTTATACCCAGTATTAACTAACTCTGCACTATGTCCCAGCAGTAACAATTTTTGAACCCCAACAGTTTTAAACATTTGTTTTTTAAGTCTTTGGGTCTAAAAGCTGGTTTTGTGTAGTAAGACCTCTTGATAGGTGAATACTACAGCCTCTTGGTCTATACATACAATTCCAATTTCTTGGGTAAAATTGGTTCTAATAGCGCCAACGATTTTTGTGCTATTTTGAGCAAATGGTCTAACAGTACTAACAGGCCTAGCAGTACTAACTGTCCTAGCAGTACTAACTTTGTGAACTGCTCTTTTCTCATTTTGCTTAACAGGAGTAATCAAACATGTTCTTGTTAGAACTCCTGTTGAGACAAAAAGTCCATTCTTAAAAATGAGGGTAGTTTGAAAAAATTTGATGAATTAACCCTTATATATTATCCTCATACTATTTGTCCACCCTGACCATTTGACCACAGTTTTTAGCTTAGGTTCTTGACTCTGTTTGTCATGAAAATTACAATCTTTGATCAAATGGTCAGTACTTTTACAGACAAAGCAAGCTTTTATTTTCTTAAAACCAATTCCTTGTTTCTGAGAAGTTTGACCAATTTTATCAACTCTAGTTTTAACTGTTTGAGTCTCATTAGTCTTAACAGGACTAACTGTTTGCACTTCAGACACATCATCCTCATCATCTGAGTTCCAATCCTCAATGATAACTTTATCTCTGTTAACTGATTCATAGACTGTCTTAGGTTTTTGAGTATTTGCTTCATTTGTTTTACCTACAGTCTCACTTGTTTTAGTATTAAGATCAGTTGTTTTTGACTCAATTATTTTCTTCCTAATGGCATATTCATCTAAACCTGCAAATGATATGTCAGCTCTTGGGGTTAGAAAGTTCCCTGTTATAGGAGGGGGAACAGCATGAAACCCATCTACTTTAGAGAAACTATCATTTGCTGGTGTGTTCTCTTCATCACTTGATCTGACATCAAAAACACTCAAACTAATCTCACTATCAGTTTCAGAATTGTTACTCATTTCATTCAATTGTGTGCCATATCCTAAACCAGTTTTATCTCTAGCACTCATTTGACTGTTGAGTAATTCATCAAGATTCTTGGATGATTCTTCCCATTTTTCTATCTTTAATTTTAACTCATCTCTTTCCTTAACAACTTTCTCTAATTCCAGGTTAAGGTTGTTAATTTTTATTTCTCTGCATTTAAGCTCATAGTTTTGAAACTCATATTTTTCACCCCAAGCTAATTCATTCTTTTCATGTACAAGTATCCTAGATTCTAGTGACTCTAAGGCTAACTCATAACCCTGAATTTCTAGTCTTGCTCTGCTATGTTTTTCTCTTTCACTATCATAATTCTTTTGAAGAGTTTTAAAAGATTCAAGACATTGTTTAGAACATTTTTGTACCTCATTGTCAGAAGAACTTGATGAGCTTGAAGAAGAGATTGCCATTAAAGCATAGTTGATTGGTTCTACTTCAAAATCATTACTCTAGTCATAGCCTCCTAGACCATCTTGAGCCACTAGTGCCTGTAATGAAGATTCATTTGTTGGTGCATTGCTCCTGCCATTGTCACCATAAGATCTTTTCCCTTGATTCCTTCCAAATCTGCAATCCCTAGCAAAGTGCCATTTTCTGTGACAGTTATAGCACTCAATTTTTGATTTATCATGTAAAACAGGTCATTTTTCTTTGAAATTCATGTTCCTTCCTGTCTTCTGAATGAATTTTCTCACGCTAACAGTCAACATAGCCACTTGCCATCTAAGATCTAATTCTTCCAAGTCATCTTCATCAATCTGCTAAAAATCCTCATTTTCAAGTTGAGGAATGGTTGTTGGTTGTGCAAAGAAAGAGCATGCTACATCATGAGCACATGGGGTAGATGAAACTTGACTAATTCCTCCAGCAGTACTAACCCCAAAATCTCCACTGGCAGTACTAATTTCATTAGTACTGCTAGTGTTCTCAGAGGAAAGAAATGCCAAGTTCTGAGAAGTAGAAGTGGAACATGAAGACCTTTTCATCTCATCTTCATAGACTCTAAGATTGTTGTAGAGATCATCAATATCAATCTTATCAATGTTTGGCTTATTTCTCATGATTAGAGCAATTTGATTCCATGAAGGAGGAAGACTTCTTAGGAACTTCTGGTTGATATCTTCTTTTGATATTGGAGCACCATGAACCTCCAATTGACTTATAAGTTTTTGGAACCTATCATAAGCCTTGTCCAGAATTTTATTTGATACAGTAGAAAAGTTTTCAAACTAATGTTTTAGAACATTTTTCTTCATCTTCTTGGATTCTTCATTACCTCCAAACCTTGATTTGATTGCTTCCTAGAGTGATTTAGCATCTGCAACATTATGAAACTTAAGGAGGTATTCATCAGGTATTGCTAAAAGCAAGATGCTCTTAACTCTTTCCTGATTTCTTTTAGCAACCAGTTGTTTGGTAGTCTTAGGAGGAGGAGGAGCAGTTGTTTCTCCAGTTGGTGCAGGCTCTTCTTCTAGATCTCTATTAATAATAAAATCCTATAGGTTATGGTCTGTGTGACAGATATATTGTCGCATTCTCATGCTCCAAATATCATATTCTCCCTTCCTGATGATAAGGATTTTCATTGCTGTGATAGTGGGAGGAGGAATGTCTTATTCTGCTATCTTACAATTGAGTTCTTCTTATTCTGTCACAAGCTCTGATACCACTTGTTGGATCTCTTACTGAATGGATCTTTAACCTTTAGCTTGTAAAGGATTTGTTACTCTAGATAAATCTAAAGCAAAAATAGTTAAACAATGACTAAACACTATTGATTATGCGGAAACTACTCAATAATGCTAAGAAGAACAATATTAAGAATCACAAAAGAACTTTATATTATCAATTGAATCTACCTAGGTTACAGATTACAAATACTATGATTACTAATTGATCTCTATTGATCTGTGTAGAACCATATCTACTAACTATGCCTAGGGTTCCTTTTATAGACTAAGGAAACCCTAATGGGCTTTACAAAATGCGTATAAAGATCATGCATATCCTTTCCTAAGATATCTCATGCATATCTCATAAACGGTACTAACTATTTTATACTAACGGTACTAACTATCTGATCAGTACTAACATTTTATACTGTCAGTACAAATTATAACTAGCGGTACTAACTAATATAACTAACGGTACTAAGTCAGGAATGCATAATTCCCAACACTAAAGCATTTGTGAGGTTTGATATACTCTTTCAAGATTGTTTTGGCATTTTTGAGATTTTACCCATTTTTGTGGCAAAGATGCAAGTAATATCACAAAAATGTTTGCAAAATCTTGAAAAGTAATGAGTCTTCTTTGAGTAACATATCTGATATGTTACCTTCATGTATGTATATCTAAATAGTTGCTACAAGATTATAGAAGACTTGAATAGTCTTCTTTGAAATATAAGGACACAATAAGTTTGTAGCTTTCGACTGCTGTTAATGACGCACTCAATGCGTGTGATGTTTTTTGAGTCTTCAGAAAAACTATGTGTGCGGCTGTACAACCAACCACTTATTGCCCATTGTGAAATGTTATACAGGAAGTTATGTTTGTATGTATACATACACATATGTATTTCTATATATGTGTTTGTGCTGATAATTATGTATTTTGCACATCATAAGGAATAATTTGTTATAGTTGCAAACTTGCAATAAGTTATCATGTAATTTGCTACAAGAGTAATTACTGAGTTACTGGTTTGATATCTCGTTCCCCCTTTTAGAGTTTTGTTTCTGTCATAAGCCATCTTTTAGGCTCATGCTAATCAGATCAGATGTCAGAATTTTCTATAATTAAATAATTTTTATGTAATTGCAGATACGACAAAAATGATAGCTTAGCTGTGAGCAAATTAGTTACCAGCTTGACAAGGGGTACTGTTCGTTCACCTTTGGCTTAGTTTCTGCTGATTCGCTACACCAGTCTGGTAAACTTTTTCATGAAGCTATAGAGGAGAAATTGATTACTATTAGGTCACTGAAGATGGAGGACTTTAGGGAAGCCAAGAATCAGGTTTTTTTCTCCCTATCTATCAAATGATTTTTTCTGCAATGACCGTCTAACTACGTTAAGTTTCTTTTAGTAGTCCTCACTCACCACTAGATGGATCTACTAGTGATGTGACATCAGCCATGAACCCGATCCATTGTATTATGAACCCAATCTCGGTTTCATTTACGGATGAGTAGTAGAAAGGATTATGATATCTCCAAGGGGCCGGTGGGTGAAAGGTATTAGAAAAAGTTGGCCGAAAAGAAACGGATCTGTAATGTAATAGTATTAAACTTGTAAGAAACATCAGTTTATAAATATCACAATATAGATTTAACACACTTATTATATATATAAGTATCAAAACTGATAACATCAAAAATGTTTTTGGATCAACCCGGCCAACTTGACCCATACCAAAAAATTACCCGGTTTGGAATCTTACCCAATTTTCCGCTTCTAGTTTCCAATGCACATTTAACGTTTTCTATCGAGTGAGTAGGTATATCACAAAAACATGACCTTTCTCGTTTAGTACGTTGTATTTGGTATCTCAATATTATTGTAGGTTCGAATCTAGTGTATTGTGGTGACTGGTGACCAGCATTCTACAAATTTACTCATTTCTCGTTTGACTTTCAACAGGTGGCGGCTAGTTTTGCATCTGGGGGTTCAATAATAGGTGAGCTGAAGCAATGGAACGAGCAATACGGAGAGGGGGGGGGTTAATGAAAAAGGATCAGTTATCATATTTCTTATAAGTTGTCACCACTTTACATGTAAGAACAGCCTAATAAGTTCGGTTAAGGACCCATCCACCTTCCCAGTCGTCGTATACATGGCCCTCTCTTTGAAACCACTCAATACAAAAACATCATCATCAAAGGCCTAATGGTTAATCAATTTGTTTCGAATCTATGGGTCAGTTAAGGGGAGCAAGTGGGTGGCTTAGAATTATAGAAGGGACACTGGACCCCTTTCTTAAAGGGCAATTTATGTTGCTGTATTCCTTTCATTGTTTTCTGTTATAAGATTACAAGATATGCTTCCTACATGTGTTTTGCTATGAGCCATGTGAGAGAAGGCTTTGTTCGATGTGTGGAGAGAAAGGAGGTCACAATTACATAACTTGTATAGATATTTAAGCATTACTTATGTTTTTGATTCTAAGAATTTAATATACAATTTAATGCAGTAAAATTTAAACTGTGATGCAGTAAAATATACAATTTAATGCAGTAAATTTTATACTGTGATGCGGTAAAATTTACAATGTGATGCAGTAAAATATACATTTTAATGCAGTAAAATTTATAATGTGATGCAGTGAGATATACAATTTAATGCAGTAAAATTTACAATGTGATGTAATAAATAATACAATTTAATGCAGTAAAATTTACAATTTGATGCTGTAAATTTACAAATTAATGCAGTAAAATTTACAATGTGATGCTAGTAAAATATACAATTTAATGCAGTAAAATTTACACCGTGATGCATTAAATATATAATTTAATGCAGTAAAATTTACACTGTGATGCATTAAAATTTACAATGTGATGCAGTATTTAGTACCAAAATTAGATAATAAATTTCTTTAAATATTTTTTAAAGGTAAAATGTATTAAATAAAATGATTTTTTTTATTTAACACTATGATGTTGTAGTGTGATGATGTTCGGATGCAGATGCACTAGAAATATTTTTTCTTTTTTACAAAGGTAAAATAAATTCTCGAAGAATATCCTAAATTTTTAAAGATGGAGAGGATATCAAATTATTATGTGAAAGTATTCAAGTACAAGGAGGGAGATATAAAGTGTTGGCATGCGTAGAGAAAAAATAATTGTTATTTCAAAATAGTGGTTAATTGTATCGAGGGATTTTCGTAAACATCTTTTAAAGTTAAATTGTGATGCACTGACATCAGAATGTTAATATATAATTTAATGCAATAAAATTTACAATGTGATGTAGTAAAAAGTATAATTTAATGCAGAAAAATTTACAATGTGATGCTGTAAAATATACAATTTAATGCAGTTAAATTTACACTTTGATGCAGTAAATTATACAATTTAATGCAGTAAAGTTTACAATGTGATGCTAGCATTTTTAAGTGTAATGTACTAACAAAATACATCGTAATGCAGTAACTGACAAAATAAATTGTTATTTTCTTAGTGCATCACAGTTAATAATTTAGTGAATAATACATTATTTATCATGACAAACTAAATTGTTACCTATGATGATCTTACATATTAATGCAGTAAATTTTACATTGTAATGCATTAAAATTTACAATTTGATGCAGTAAAATATACAATTTAATGCAGTAAAATTTACAATGTGATGCTAGCATTTTTAATTATAATGCACTAACAAAATACATCGTAATGTAGTAACTGACAAAATAAAATGTTATTTTATTAGTGCATAACAGTTAATAATTTAGTGAATAATATATTATTTACCATGATGAACTAAATTGTTACCTATGACGATGCTCCTACATATTAATGCAGTAATTTTACACTATGATGCAGTAAAATTTATATAGTGATGCAGTAAAATTTATACTGTGATGAAGTAAAATATACAATTTAATGCAGTAAATTTTACACTGTGAAGCAGTAAAATTTACAAAGTGATGCAGTAAAATATACAATTTTAATGCAGTAAAATTTGCACTATGATGCTGTAAAATATACAATTTTAATGCAGTAAAATTTACAATGTGATGTAGTAAAATATACAATTTAATGTAGTAAAATTTACAATGTGATGCAGTAAAATTTACAATTTAATGCAGTAAAATTTACAGTGTGATGAAGTAAAATATTCAATTTACAGTGTGATGCAGTAAAATATACAATTTAATGTAGTAAAATCTACACTATGATGCAGTAAACTTTACATAGTGATGCAGTCAAATATACAATCTAATGCAGTAAAATTTATTATGTGATGCAGTAAAATATAGAAGTTAATGCAGTAAAATCTACACTGTGATGTAGTAAAATATACAATTTAATGCAGTAAAATTTACAATTTGATGCAGTAAAATTTACATGGTGATGCAGTAAAATATACAATTTAATGCAGTAAAATATACAATGTGAAGCAGTAAAATATAGAAGTTAATGCGGTAAAATTTATACTGTGATGCAGTTAAATATACAATTTAATGCAGTCCAGTTTACAATGTGATGTAGTAAAATATTAAAGTTAATGCAGTAAAATTTATAGTGTGATGCAGTAAAATATATAATTTAATGCAATAACACTTATAATTGTATTGAACTTAATTGAATGATCAATACCCTCAGTACTTTTTGAACTTAATTGAATGATCAATACCCTCATTACTTTGCTTATGAACACTTTTAGTCTCAAATATTTTCAAAAAAAATTCCTAAAAATTTTTTTCGAAAAATTTTTTTCTAAAAAAAATTTCGAATTTTTTTCAATTTTATATAGTATATAGGCTTAAATTGCTTAAAAATATCTATCAAACTATGTTCAATTTATAAGCGGGCGGACCAAATTAATTTTCCAAAGCAATGTTCAATAAAGTAAGCCTGACCAATAAATATTGACACATACACAGCATTTATATAGCGAGATCTCCAAATAATGAATTTTCCAAAGCAATAATCAATAAAGTAAGCAACAAACTTTATATATTTCTTTCTATTTTCAAAATCATTTCTTAGTCTGGTCTACATGAGGAAAATCAACCAGCAAACTCAACATGAACAGATCATCGTCTCAACTTCTGTGGGACGCATAGTCTAGTTTGTGTCTTGGTTGGCATCGTTTAAGTCGGATAATGAGACATATCCTTCCAAAGCTCACACCACCAGATTCATCTTGGGCCTTTGGCGTGCCGAGTGGCGTGTGTATCCTACAAACACAATATGACAATCTCTCAGCTCTTGTAACTAGGATTTTTCTATTCTTGAAGCCACACACATAATATTTAGCAAATATGCATAAATGTTGCAAAAAAAGTCAAATATGCATAATGGTATAAAAAAATTCACTCCACTAACAACAGTTACATCATTAAGTTGCTCAATACTTTGATCCGCAAACGCTCCAACTAGTTTTTGTTTCTTACCAGCATTTACCAAAAATATCAAGGTTACATATAAGAAAGATGAAAGCAAAGTCAAATTAAGTTTTGATAGAAATATTTAGAGTACAAATATCAAACTACCTTAGTGGATTAACAGGTGCTTCCAATGGTTTCTTTTTTTCCAACAATTGGCTTTTTGGGGGGAGTCTTTGCATTACCTTCAGACGCCAATGAAGAGTTTAAAGCAGCAGCAACAACAGCTTATAGTCAATAGCTTGATTATTATCAAACTGAACACAATTTGAATATAAGGATTTAAATAATCAAGATGACTACTGAAAGGTGTCATTTTGCCGCATCTTGACGTTCCGATTGAGCTATGATGGAACCGGGCCTTGAAGACATCTCCTCAAAGGTGTTATCTTTTGAAGACCTTGGACCTCCAGTAGCATGTTCAAGCCTATGTGGAGTTGACATATGGGATCTATGTTGTTGGTCATTCATTTGATCCGTAGAATCTAATTTTGCATTGGGATTCGATGACACAAGACTTTGATCTTTATGCATAGATGTTTGCCAATGGCTTGAATTATGTTACAATGTTGGATTACTTGTGAAATGAGCGTGACCTTCCTTGTGCAATCTCTTCATTTCATTTTAAGCATGTTGGCTCATAGCTTGAGGGGCCATGGCGGGATTAACTGGACCTTGCCTCATTTGTAAATCATGGCTTTGTTGTTTATAAGACGGTGCAGGCATGCCTATATTTTCACTAGCACTTGGGTGAAAATTACCACCAGGATTTCCATAAGTAGGAAAAGATGGTTGTGGAAAATTCATACGTTATTGCTGTAGCTGTTGTTTATGATTGATAGCACTAACATTAGAATTAGATGCATGGCTCGCTTATCCTCCATGTGAATCTGATTGGCATTCCAACAATCGTGGTCTTTGATCCGCTGTTAGAGCACTTGCATTTGATGATTGGAGTGATGACGATGCCCTTTGAGTATTTTGTCTAGCAACAGGAACCTGAGTAAATTAATAAAAAGGGTTAGACGCATATCTTTTTTATTTTTTGAAACACATTATACCACATCTGTCCTTATTTAGGCGCCTATTAGAATTTGGATAAGTGCATACAAATAGAAATGCCAATTTAAATCTACAACATAAACTCTATAAGCATTAACCTATAATGAAATGTCAAACATAAAATCAAGTTTTTGCACAAAGAAAACAATGAGACTTGTAAGTTAACAAAAAAAATGCCAAAGAAACATGAGTGTTCTTCTTTGCCTTCCCTTGTTGTAACTTATAAACTGCCATCTTAAGCATATGATCTCTTACAAGAGTTCGCAAGTTTCGCATAAATTCTTCTTTGTTAATACTATTGCTTTGTAAAGAATTTTAACATAGCCACTAATTGATAAAACATAAATACAACACACAATAAAAATAGTTTACAAAAAAACCTTGCAGATATAATACCATTAATCGAGCATATAGAGTCTGGAGTTGCATAGCCCGACCTTTTTCTAGTTGTGGTTTTAAAACAGGAAGCAACATGGCGAAAGGTAACTGCTTGCCAGCTGGCCGATTAGCTGCTTTCTTTGTTGTTGTTGCTGCTGCTTGTTGATTATTACTTGCTTTATGCATGTTAGGCTTACACACTATAATTTGAGCAAGATTCCTATCACTAGCATTCTGCTTATTCATAACTTGAGACACATGAACATTATACTAGTTAGCTTGCTCTTCTTTTGGTCGAGTCAGTTCACATGACATACGATTTTGTGGATGTTGATTATCGATACCAGATAGATTTAGCTAATAATTTAGCCTGTGTTTATAGTCTTTTAAATCTATTTTCTAAAGTAGCACTCAAAAATTACAAAAGTATTTCCGAAAAACAAAAAGAACTTGAGTCTAGAGTCCAAAATTGTCAAGAAAAGCTTGAATCTTGTGAGGAATTACTAAGAAAAACACAGAGTGAAACCAGAAAAAGCCTTTAACAGATCTCAACTGAGATCCAACAGTCCAAACCACTCACTAAAAGAGAAGTCTTGAACCTTGTTCAAGAAATAGCTGAGCAACCAAAGTTAGTCCAAAAGGAAGCCCTTAGACTAACAGTAAGAAACTTAATTTAAAAGATCCAAAAAAAAAGGTATTTTAAGGTTTTTATTTGGGGGAGAAACCTTCTTCACAAGTTTAAAAAGCTCATTACCGGTTAGTCTTGCCAATCAAAGGCAACAACTGAATATCAAGAAGCTATACAAGCTACTGAAGAACAGTTTGAAAAAGAGTCAAAGAAATGACTTCCAGAAGACTAAGCATCCTCAACAGAAGTTCTACACAAACACAAACAAAACTGCCAACTCAAGAAGATCAAATTCGCGGCTACCGACAAATGGCCCGAAATAGGCATCAAGTGGCTAAACAACAAAAGAGTGATTGAAGGATAATTACAAATCAAACCTTGAAGCGCTGTAGACCCGAAGACAGCTGAAATATCAAGAGAAAGGCGAGCGAATCTTGTCCCCAAGCAGAATAACTCTATTCAAATAATAGAAGTACAACAAGACACAGAGTATATGAACATTACTCTAAGCAAAGAATTTTGTGTGTTGGTGAAAATCAAATAAATCTTCGATTATGCAATGAAGAGTCTTATGAAAGCCTGAGAAATTCAGGACTTCAGCATATCCACTTAGGGATATTCATAAGGCTACACGCACTCCACCGAAGAAGTGCCGAAACAAATGCTTTAGTTGTCCTCCGAATACTAGATGAAGATAGCCGACAAATATTGCCAACCATTGGAAGTAACTCTCGGCAGGACGCATTAGTCTATACATTCCCTATAATGATTCTAAGTATCAATGACTTCACAATCATGTAAAAGTTCTATTCAAGACTCATTGGTTATACATCTGGCAAGTGGTGAATGTAACTTACTGATAATAATGGCCCTACACAGTTATCAATACCAGTTATATGGATTCCAATATAGCGTGGAAAATGTTGTGGATCACCTCACCCAACATGCATCACAACAATTCGTGAAAGAAGGAGTATAGAAGAGTTAGAAGGAATGAGCTGGCATTTAAAGCCACCTAAGCAAACATCAGTAAGAGTACCATTAAGGGTTGCAGTAAATGAAAGGCTAAATAGATTAGTAAGTCTCCGATATGAAAGATACAGACAAACACCTCAACCACCAAGATACTCAGTTGATCAGCATGATCAGAAGTTAAACAAGAGATGATAACTTGTATGAGACGAAGACACTTCATAGGACCTGCTTACAAAACCTCTGTAAAAGATACATCATCTCCTATGACGTATGTTTTATGTGAATGATTGCTATAATGAGCAAGAAAGCCTAGAGAAGAAACCATTAATAAGGTTAAGCGATCTAACCAAAGCCAAAACGATCAGCCAAAGGTCAAAGGAAAAATGGTCACACATGGGAACCAATCTGGAAAATGGATTAATTATGTCAGTGTATGATGCACCACCAGACACAACCCTAATAGAAGAAATTACAGCAACTGGTTGGGAGATGATCACAGACGATGATTTACCTCCAGGAAAAGTAACTATTTTACAGAAGAAATAAGTGATTGGACGATGATGAACGTAGTGGCGAAATGTTCTTGTCATACAAAAAAAACTTGCACAAAACCAACAAGACTTTCTTGATAAATACCTACCACAATAGGACAACACCTCGCCATAACAAAAGCAAGATTAGAACAAGAATGGAAAACCCACTACAGCAAAGCGTGTGAGAAACAGAATACAATTCTCATCTTTCTAAAGAAGAAAAAATTATGATGTTGTCATACCAAAAAGTTTTAAACTTCAAACTGTAGATCCTAATATATTGTTTTATCAAAATACATTAGTAATTTTTAGAGTGCTATTAGAAAATAGATTAAACGACTATAAAAAACACAGGCTAAATTATAGCTAAATTTGGTTGATGTAGGTAGGACTATTTCGTTAAAAACAATATATTCAGGATCCTACATTTGCATGAATTATCTGAACCAATACAGTTAATATCTGCTCAAAGCGCTCGACAAACATTAAAAAGTTCAAAGGATAAATTTAACAAACTTGTTTTAGATCACACAAACGGTTAACTTCAAACGTTTCCGTCCTCTTACTGTAACTTTTTTAATAAAGAAGCAATACTGTATTTCTTCTCAAGGGCGCTCGACATAATAATAAAAACTTCAAGAGGATAAAGTTTTTACAAACATGTTTTAATTCACCAAACTTTTACTTCAAACTTTTCCCGTCTCTTACGGTACTTTTTATAAAGAAGCAATTGCGCTGTCTTTTATCAAAAAACAAGTGGTTTTATGAAATTTTTAGTAGAAATGTTACCGTAGAAATACAAATTATTGATAAAATAATACCTTTACTGCTTTTCTGAATATACCTGAAGGTTTAGCCTCTCATATAGCTAATAATGTTTTGGTCAAAGCTCTGATACCAATGAAAATTACTTGCCAGAATTATTTTATCTTGTATTAAAGCTTAAAACTAAAACTTTAAAGTACAAGTATACTTAACACAACTTTATAATAAAATACAATGTAGAGCTATGATGTACAATGGTGGGTGTAGTAAGTATATGGTGGTGTTTTCGATGAAGTTTACAAATATATACAACTGCCTATTATAGCTATACACTCGAGGATATGCTTTTGGGAATAAAGCATATCTTAAGCATCTGGCATATTCCAGAAATAAACCATGGCATATGCCATGGAATATTCTTATGCCATTATTTGTTACAATAATTCACAATAATTAAACATAATGGGGCGGCACTTTTTTCTCGTATGGACGTTTGTAACACGATCTTGTTGAATTTTGTTTACAGCGGGCCCTTCGATCTCTGGATAAATAAACGGGGAACGATTCGTTTTAACGCTCTAGACAATAATCATCCCATCCCGGGTCCACAATTAAAATTGAATCGTCACTGCTTTCGTCATCTTCTAGAAATCCTTTCCTGTTGTAGCGGTATTTGCCGTCGTCGTTGATTGCGTCTTCTTCTGAGTGGTTAGATGTTATTGCGTCCAATATAGGTGCAGGGCCTCCAATTCGATAGGATTCCCTTCTGCTTCTTTGTTTTTGACTCGAACATCTTCTCTCTGGTCTGACCAGTGGTTATCTTTGGTTGATTGTCCAAAGCATATTTGAGCTTTGCATTGTATGATTGCTTGTATTTCGCATAACATTTAACTGCTTTCTTTGCTGCTAAAAGTTCCAAGGTCTTGGAGCGACTGATCTGCATCATAAGATTTAACCATTCTATTGGGGTTTGGTTGCCTCAGCTAGTACCTTGGATAGTGCTCCTGGTTTCTTCAGGTGAGAAATAGTTTTTGTGAAGATTCTAAATGGTTGGAAATCTTCATGACTCATCGCAGTAGTTCCATCAAATTCTTCTGAAAGCATTGGAGGACTGTAAACTTCCTCAACTAGTAAAGAAGCTGTGCTATTACGAAAGTCCTTCATTTTCTCCAATGCTATTCTCAAAATAACGGTTAACAGTCTTGAAAGAAATCCGGCAAGGGGTGTTATGTTTTCCTTCTATGTGTTCTATGTAATTTTTGATGCCTGTCCTGTGATTTTCAATCTTAACACTTGATCTTTCTAACCCTTTGAGGATTTATTGCTATTAGTTTTGTTATAAAAACTAAAGTAGCACTCAAAAATTATAAAGTATTTCCCAAATGCCAACTCAAAAGCATATATGAGAGGTATCTTGAATTTGTTTTCCTCAATTAGGAAATAGCCTTGCTTTATTCTATGAGTAGCCTGCTGCCTTGAATTTAAGCATTGAAAGACGGACAGTCCTAAGTTTAGAGGCCCAGTGCTTCTTTTGAATGACTTTCATGTTTATGCAATCATGCTGAGCTCCTGTGACTATATGCAGCGGTTCCAAAGCTGTGCAGTTAAAATGTCAAACTCAACTTTAACATTGTAAAGTTGATTGGTAATTTTCCTAATTTTTGGACTTGCAGTGGCGTTTCTAGAATAATGAACTTCTATTTCTATGCAAGGTCTTGCAACATGAGTGTTTCCCAGTGGTGGAAACTCTTCTCTAGATAACTGAGTTCCTGCTTCTTCTTCATCTTCTCAACTGAGCTTTAAGCTTTCTTATTTCTTCATCTTTTTGTTCTTCAAGCCTTTCTTTTTCAATTCTGAGTTGATCATTTGATTGATGGGCTCTTGAGATCCCCCTTACTAACAAGCTTTCTTTTGACTGCCATATTTCTATCTTCTTTTGCAAGCAGCTTTGTTTTCATAGTACTCTTTGGCTTGATCTCTGATCATCTGTTGCACTTGTTCTGACTTTTCTTTCAAAAGTTCTTTAAGAAGCTTTACTTCATTGCTGTTGAAGTCCTTTTCTTCTTCTGATTTTTGGGGCTGTTTTCTTTTGACATTAACTGTTTTGCCAAGGAAGTTTCTTGCACAAAGGGCACATGTTGTGAGTTGACATTTTGGATAGTTAAGTCTTGACATGTCTGTGGTTAGTATCCCATAGTAATAGCAGATGGTATAGTTGGTGACCATGTTTTCTTTCCATTCATGCTCACATTCTTTACTTTTGGTTGGTAATTCTTTGTTTGGTTTCCACGATCCGACGGCTTGAACCATTTCTGCTATCTTTGTTGGGCGATCCAGGGTGGAACATAAAAGCATGATGACTAAATTGATTATCTTCTTCTTCCTACTCATCATCACTCTCATCATCTTCTTCTATTGCCATAAAGATTGTTTCTTCAACAGGAGTATCTTGGACCATAACATTGATACTTTGATGAGTATCACCTTCTCCTTCTGATATGCAATAAACACTGCATATCATCAAAGTCTGCTATATTATGATGATCATAAATTTGGTGTGTCTATTTGTGGAAACCTTCATTACGGATGTCATTTCACCAGTAACATCAAAAGTTGTCCGAGCAGATGGAGTTTGATACATTCTTATTTACTTCAATCAGGTAGGTGTATCTATCCAAACCATGTTTCTAACAAGATCCAACATTCATTTTAGGGGGTGTTTGGAATATGCTAATTAAAATTGGTGCCTTTTGTGTTATGATTAAATCGATTAGTATGTTTGAAGTTGCTTGCGATTTCTTAATGTGCGTTTTGAAAATGATTACATGATAAAGGAGTATTGAGATCATTAATTTAATCAAGACATAAAAGAGGATTAGTAGGTCTGTGCGCTTTGACGTGTTTAGAAAATTGGTTTATTATGTAAAAGGAGAATTGGTCAATACTCAAATCTTTAACTTTAAAAGGAGTTGGGGTGCTGACCAACCCAACCCGATTTTGCCTATTTTGATAATATGAAGTTTACTTTCAAAAAGATAAAATAATGACCAGCCCAACCCGATTGTCCTTAAACTATACTATATTTTGTGGTTCGTCTGCAATTGCTTCGAGAGCAGAATATGCCCTTGGGTATGCAGTTCGCCATTGCTGCCACGTTAACTTCTCACTTTCTCCAAGAAGATTTTTCACAAAAGCTAACTTTGCTTTATTATCAGACCATGTTTGATTGTTAAGTCTATTGATTATTATAGACTCCCATCTGGATATTACTTCTGACCATAGGCATGGGTCTACTGGTAATACAAGCATTACTCCAGATTCTGTCCATGCCGGTGGTAGAGTCCACTGTGAGTTGTAATACTCACCATATCCTTCACTGAATATTTTACTTTTTCCTTGAGGATAACCAAACTGATAGTCTGGCCTATAGAATGGTTGTGGATTCTGTTGCGCCGGTGGGTAGACTGGTGGCCCCATGATTGAATCATGTGGGGGTTGATAGTTTTGGGTTGATTCTTCTTGTGAGGTGGATGGGAATGCATGTTCTTCATGTTTCTTGATGATTTGTGCTGCCACTTGTTTGAAGTTTCAAAACTTTGGGTATGGCAAATCATCATTTTCTTCTTCTTTAGAAAGATGAAGAATTGTATGGTTCTCACCACGCTTTGTTGCAAATGGGTTTTCCCATTCTGACTCTAATTCTTGCTTTTGTATGGCGAGTTGTTCGTCCCATTGTGGTAGGTATTTGTCTTTAGACACAGATGAAGTTGCTCTGAATTACGACGATCACCGGTCCTTACTCACCTCCCGCTGTTGTTCGGCAATGCGGGTTTTCCCATTCTGTCTCTAATTCTTGATTTTTGTATGGCGAGTTGTTCGTCCCATTGTGGTGGTATTCTTAAGAAAATCTTCGCTTGATTTTGTGAAAGTTTTTCTTGTACCATGACAAGAACTCCTTTTCAGCGTACTTCGTTAACCTTTCCGCCACTTCGTTCATCATCATCCCAATCACTTCTTTCTTCTAAAATAGTTATCTTTCCTGGGGTAACTTCATCGTCTGAGAATTCATCTCCCCAACCAGTTGCTGCAATTTCTTCTATGTCTAATTTGATTTACTACTGCAATAGGCTCTTGTGTCTGTGGCTTAACTTCCTCTTCACGGGTGGAAGATTGCCACTGCTAAAAGAGTTCTCTTTGAGTATGATTGGTTGATTGAGCTAACGATCCTGCAATATGAATGCAAGAATCCCTCGTAACTAATCCTCTAAATGTTTTTAACCATTTGAATTCTGAAAGTAGTAGCTTATTTGTTAGCTATGGGGGTGTATGGCGGTTTATTGTTTTTCCCCATTATATCAGTAAGAACATGTTATACTAACAAAGTCATCTACAAGTCAAGCTTCTAATGGATATCCGTCATAAAAACATAACTTCACTCGTTAGGTACTATAATGACAACAACCACAAGGCAATAATCTATGAGTATATGGCTAATGGGAATCTAGAACAACATCTATTTGGTAATTGGCCATAACTAATGTTTATTCCTGAGTTTAAATACATATATATCTAATTAGAATCATCACGGGTTCTCTTTTCAATATTTATACCTACTCATTCTTTTGAGTTGAGTTCATATACGATATCCAATGTGATCCAGGATTTTTTTAGCAGAAAGCATTATTGATAGTTCTCATTTTGATAACTTGACCATATGAAACTTCAAACGTCTTGAGCTGGGAAAGAAGACTAATGCATAAATGTTTTAAATCAACCACATCAATATGTTATATCAAGTGCATCACAGTATGAAGCTAGTGCATGAATGTCATGTAAACATTTTATCAAACACCTAGTGTTCATATTTCATATACAAGTTTTCCATCTAATTTTTTCCTCAAACACATATTCAATAAATGTTTTGAATCAACTAAATACACTAACAATTAACAAAAGCATATTAACTAATTACAATTAAATCATTTGTACATCATAATCTTATTTCTAAAAACTCAAACTCAAATCATTTGTACATCATAATCTTATTTCTAAAAACTCAAACTCAAATCATTTGTACTAGTGCAAAATTATATTAAATCTACTACATCACAGTTATAAAACTCATTGATGTGATTTAAGAAGTAGATATCAAAAACTTTATAATAACAGATCGTTAAATTAAAATTATTATATCTACTGCATCATATACTTATATCTACCGCATCATATAATTATATCTACTGCAAACATTAGCAAAACACATAAAATCAATAAATACATACAAAAAAAACTAGAGACTTTGAATTAGATACTTACAATCATTAACAGATGATGAACTACACTCGTAACTGGTTGATGATTCAATCGACATCTTTAAGGGATAAGAGATGAACTGTGATTATCGATTAATATTGAACAATAATTAACGACATTTAACGATTGGTTAATGATGAAAAAGGTGGTGGTGAAGAGAGTGAAAGACAGTGGTGAATGGTAGAGAAGGTGGTGGTGAATAGTTACGATGGTGGGGAGATCTGGTTGAGAGAGAGACGAGAGATACAAATGAAATGAAAAAAAAGGAATAGAGTTTATATAGGGGTTGTTTAAAAGTACAAAAATACCCTTACATGTAGTAAAAAAAGGGGCGGGCCTTTTAGGACACATGGCAGCCTGTGGTGTTATCTTACCCTTTTTATTATAACATTTTTTTATTTTACCCCAACTCTCTCTCTCTCTCTATATATATATATATATATATATATATATATATATCATCATCAATTGATATCTTATCTATCTAATACTAGTTACAAAGCCCGCCCGATGGGCGGGCTTGCCTTGTGAGTATCCAAGGAATAATTAAAGTAACGGTTAATCAATTACAAAAATCATAAAATATTTATAGAGTAACTAAAGAACAAAAAAGAAATGTATGGTAATCCGATATAAGGAAATTAAAATGATTTAAGTATCCGTCATTATAAAGTATACAAAAAAGAATACATGATATGCAATGTGAAAACTAACACGAATGTATATTTCTTTTTGGAAGAATCATAACTACGAATGTATTATATGATTATTGGCGAGGAAAGGATTACATGATATGTGAATTGAAAACTAAGACCTTAGGGGAAAATTTAATAAGGTTCGTAAATGAACACCTTAGTGTATACAAAGTTTTTTTTATAATTATGGAAGCCACTTCTCTTAGGCGTACATGTGAAATTAGATAACAATTTATGTCCAAAAAACAATCAAAACAATGTCAGGAATTTAAAATCAAACTTAAGGTCGAGAAGATAAAAAAAATACAAAACCATGTCATTATTGCTTAACCAACCATGACAAATAAGTATTGCCTATTAAAATCATCTCAAGTAGTTCTTAGCATTGCATTATAAACTCTACTAATCAAAATTTTTTATTCACTTTTTAACTTGTGGAAACTATAGTTTATCTCCATAAGTGCAATTGCTACCCTAAAATAATACTCCCTTCGTCCCAAAATTATCGTTCACAGAAGAAAAACACACAATTTAAGAAAAACATCATCATTGTAACTTTCACTTTCTTACTTTTTGTAGAATAACAATTTTACTTTTAACTAATTAATTTAAAACTTATTTAATGTTTGTAATAATAACCTCAAGTGAAGATAATAATATGGTAAACTCGAACTAAATTCTCTATCTATTTTTAGAAGTTGACAAATATTTTGAAACAAACTTAAAATGAAATAATGGACAATAATTTTGGGACAGAGATAATGCATTAATTGTTCTATCACCCAAACTAATTTTTCTATTTCAACGTTGCACATAAATTTTCTCTAAATAATAATAATACTAATAATATACGTCACTTATTGTATTTCACTTTAATGTTCAAGTGATGATTATTTGTATATAGTTCAAATGATATTATTTAGTAATTATACATTTTTTATTGTCTTTCGATTCTATTTGACAATCTCTCATAAAAAAAATTTGGTCACTTTAAACATTTGTTTATCATATGACACGCAATATAAACAACTAAAAAACTTGAGACAAGTTAAGAAAAGTTATTGTTAATAAAGTATATTTTTACACCATGTATAGATGAAGTGATGAGAAAGCTAACATGTGAGAAAATACTTACTTAGTGTTGATTCTTTTCTATATGAACCATTTGTTACAGTTGGCTCTTGAGCCTAGAATGCCGAGAACCAAGCATCTTTAAATTTATTATAGAGGATAGACGAGTTAAAATGTCTTTTGTGGTATAAAAGACTACAGGGGGTTATATAAGCTTTTGTAGACTTTATGACCGAAATAATTTAAGTCACCGATTGAAGGTATGTCGTGAGGTCTATGATCATAGGAATGTTAGGCAGAGCGTTATTCATATAGTGATTAGAAGTCAAGATTATACGTCAGATATTACATTGCTAGAAAGCATAGATAAAATTTTGAAGTTATCTACATTACGCGTTTAAGCTATTAGATAAGGGAGACACTTAAGTTACAGATCTTATAGAAAGAACCAACAATGATTATGCATATAGATTCAAATGTCATAAACCTACATCGTTTTCAAGGGCATATAAGCAATGGTGTTGAACCAGAAATAGGAGTCAAAGTGTGTACACAAACTAAGCCTTTAAATGTGTGAATCCGCTATTAGAGTCGTTTGTGAAATCAAACGGTTCTAGGTAACTTGATATGGCTTGTTCCTCTTCACTATTTCATGTCCAGAAGATCTTGGTTTACTGTTGAATATGTGATCGGTGTTTGAGGTGCTTGATCATTCCGGCTTCATGAACCCTCGTGTTGGAGCCTGAAGCATGCGCGGGTGACAGTTTTCTACGTGGATCCCTGTAATAAAGAAGTCTTTTTGAACTTAAAACATTACTCGGGTTATATCAGTTTTTTGAACCTCGGCAAGTTTGTCCATTGCACCAACCAAGATCTCTAGGCAAGATTATAAACATCATAACATATTTATTAGGCATCAAGAACGAAAAGAAATGAATGTTCATTTGATAAGAGAAATAAAAGTTAATAAATTATCCGCAATTATAAAGTATATGTTTTTAGTTAAATGCAAAATTAAGTTTTAGTAACGCAATCATTGGTCGTTGATTTTAGGTGAATTTTACATTTTTTTTTCACATGTAGAATCTTAAATGGTTTTTAAGATACCCAAAGAAATTTTGGAAATCACGAACACCAACAACAAGTGCTGCTGTATGACGTCATTAACCTCAATGACAAAATAGACTAATGAAATTGTTTCTATTTTTTACCTCCATATACGGGTAGTGGAGTTTGTGTTTAGGCCTTCCAACACGATGATGATGGCTTATTAAATGATGATAGGATGTATATTTTTATCTCTTCAAGACTCGCACTGAGCGTTAAATCACGTAGGGAGTGAGAAGATGTTTTTTACGTTAAGGGTCGGCAATGAATTATGGCGAGAGTGAGGAGCGTTCTTAATGAGAGTAGTTCGAGTTGAGAAATGGTTAAATTTTTTGTATGGGGTTTACGGAGGAAGTTGGTTACTTGTAATAAAACACGGTTGTGGTACATTTTGATGAAACGAGTATTTAGAGAAATCAGGTGGGTCTATCTGCAAGTATATCAAAAGTAAGGTGTACATTACTCATTCGGGTTTACAATGATCTCGGGTGAGAGATGACTATAATCGGACTGGAGTTAGCGGGATGAAATACTACCTCACAGAGCAGAGCTTGATGTCGCCATTAGAGAGGTATGTCAAAAGTAATTGTACCAATCCATTAGGGTATAATGGGGTCATAGCAAAATGGAACGTTATCTAACCATTAACTCATTACTATAATAAGCTGGTACTTAAGGAAATGTCTTTTTTTTTCTGTGTTATGTTTGCTACAACATGCCTTTAATTAGCATGGACCCTTGTCTACAAAAATATGAGTTCCAAAAGCAATGAAAGTCGCCTATAATATACATGTACATGCAATGCAATATTTAAAGGTGCCATAGCACTTAACATTGACTATTGGAACATGAACCTTAAATTCTATATTAATGATAGTTGATGGTTACATTATGAATAGTAAATTCAATATGTGAATGATCAATGCAATATAGTGCTTTTCAAATTTGGTCAAACAACCATTCAATGCGATAAAAAACCATTAGTTCGAGGATTACCTTTCAAAAAAAGTCAAATGATGTTCTACCAGCAATTAGCTTTAACTCGGTTGACAACCCTTTAAAGTTTTTTCATGATTAACACTCTTCAAATATTTACAATGTAGTGGAAAACAAAGTATTTATTGTTATATCAATTGCAAAATCTAAAAGTTATGCTTACTAAACATGTTTTCAAACAAACAATTCAAATGAAAAAAAACTTCATACTAACGAACGCACATTCAGTAGAACATCACTAAATTGTGGTCGTCAGTTCATGTTCAAGTTGTATACCAATGAGTATGTCTTTAGCAAATAATGACAATTATTATTTCATTTGAGTTCAAATTGACAGTTGATACTTTTTCTTCATATATATGTCTGAGCAACAAACTTTTATACTTATAACAGACTTGTTTAGACGCTATTAGGAGTAACATATAACCTTACCATTAAATCTTCATATGCATGCCATAAATTCTAATTTTGAAAAAAGTCTCCGATACAACTGTATTCTTTCTAATGGAGTTCATATCGCGTAGTTAATTTTTCTTATAACATAACTGTACTTGCTGCCTATTTTCTAGTGTCAAAAAATCGTCCCACAGTCAGGAATATATATATTTCAAATAGTACGTACCTATATATGTGTCTCTATTTTATACGAACCTCCTAAAGGTCACAGCAGCCTTCTATGAATCACCGTGCTGACCACATTTCATTAAAGGGGATGTTGTAACTTCACTTCACAACTATCACCTAATAACAAATAAACTCCAAAAATTGATGTCCTACAAAATCATTTTTAAAAAAAATAGAAAAAATTGTGTACAAAAATTTTATCTTAGTAAAATAATTAAATGGTACCTAAGAATTTTTTGAATAGTAAGATTCTTGATTGGAAATTCATCCTCAGGTTGAAATTTGATTAACCTTTTACCTAAGCCATGGGAAAAAAGAAGTGTTATAAACTGTTGATGGGCTGCAATATATCAAGATGGTCTTTAAAACTATGTCATAAACATTTCATTTCATTTCTGAACATCCTCAACATCAATAATAACAAAAACAATAATCATAATTATACCTTGCCACTCCAAGTGTAGGCATCAGTATGACACAAAGAAAATAAACCGATTTTCAAGAAAAAACAATTTCGTAAAAAATAGAAGTTCCTGGCTGGTGTACCGGATCAGTAGGCATTGGGCGAAAGGTGAACGAACAAACCCCTTCGTCAAACTGGTAACTAATTTGCTCACAGTTAATATGTGCAAATAGCTGTATGCATTGATGTACCATGCTTTTCATAAAGATCAAGGTAAGGCAGCAAAAGCTCCTTTCTGACACATTCACCCAATCCTCCCATATCATAGTTCTCTTTCAGACACTGTCAACAACACATTTTATATGTATACATGTAATTTAATATAATATGAAAACTATATTAATTGTAGTAAAACTATATTAATTGTAGTAGAACTATAATCCAATAGTATTATTTTTTAGTGACATGATTTTTAAAAAGCATCCGACAACTTTTAAAGAGACAAAACTAAAATCATCTACCCTTTTTTTAGAGTATGATGAGATAGGATTGCCCAACCAAAGATTATTTTCCCCGTCAATCACAAATTGTGTCAATGGATGACTAACAACATGTTCAACCATTCTGCAGGCATACGTAGTAGCAACCTTATGGTTACTGTCACCTTGTAGTTATCAGAAGCTACAAAATTTGACAAAAATATTTCCGTCAAGAGGAGTATCTAGGGAACATAAATTTATCCCATATTTCAGGATTGACAAGCTATAGTGCAACTCAGCAGAGCTATTTGTTACAGCAGCAATACATTATAAGTCAGTTCTTCCGGGGCCGCATATGTTAAATGAAAATTATGTGTGAGCAACACAGTTATGTAAACCTAAATATTAAGAGCCCATATGACTGCAAAACATGCAACTATAAATTATATCCTGATTCGTTAAAAAACATAGTAAGGATAAAGTAAAAAACTTGAATACCATTTAGTTTATACTAACCTTTTGTAGTCATACAATTACTATAGAAACCATACAACCTCAAAGGGATATTTCTGGAATGACAGAATTTCAGAGATGGCTACCTCATGTGAAAGCCTGTAAAATAGATTATCCCCAACATCTAATATAGTATATTCAAATAATGACATTGTTAGCATTCAAACCATTTGTCACTCGATGTTTTAATCACGTATCATAATAAATGTAAATAACGCAACTTCTTGTTTTGGTATGATACTATTGTCATTGTTAAGTCGTTCTCTTTACCTTTTCTTTTTGTTTGGGGTTTACCAAACACCAATTTAGTAAAGGTCCTTTTTAGATTCTTGGGTGTTAGCTTTGAACAGCTGCAAAATGATGTATCACTGTGAGATTTGCAGATTGGTGTGACTTTAAACTCGAAATCTTATAAAAAAGGCATGGGTCATTTATTGAAAAAGTATGGCTTTACTTTCTTCCATGCCTGTTCTCGGTACCCTTGAGCACACTTCCAGCTTCAAACTAAATGCTCCCATCATAGTTACCACCTCTTTAATTGTGCCGCAATAAAATATGATCTAACATATATTTAAAAAACAAACTCTACAACACTTATGATTACATTTGTAGTTTTGTTCATGAATGTCCTCAAAGTAAGACACAAGAATTTATAAAAGGCAAGTCAAGGCTGCAATAGACTTGAACTGTAATTACAAAAATAAAAAACATATTAAACATCAAAGCTTATATTTTTGCATAATACATAGTACAAAAGTATATGAGATATGAAACTTGCTTTACCTTATACTGTGAGTATTTCTCTTACTGCTTTAGACAATGAGCCCCTTCTGTTCAACTGTAATTCGTGCATGGTAAGTACACAATCATGTAGCTCAGATGGAATATATCCTGAACAACGTTGCATTTTTCAAGCCCTGCAATTACAAAGATATTATCGTGACCTTTCAGAATCAAACCTAGTATAGTAAAACGGCTAAAACCTCCAATTCTCGGTGTCAGCAATGTAGAACCTAAACATGCCATAGTTTGTAGAATACTTGGTTACAATTTATTAAAAATTGGATTCACAAATAACAAACATACATGGTTAATACATATAAAAGCATTCAAATTTTTGATTATTTAGATTTACCTTTAAATTTGTTACCAAATCATCATCAGGTGTTGTTGTGGTATAGAAAGAGTGACCTTTCTTTGTTGAGTATCTCAAGGTCATGCACTTCTGAAGGCCCTCTGGATTCATTCAACCTCCATCATCTGCAACAAAAATTCAGGTTACGGCATCAATCCCAATACATACTTTCAAGAACATCATAACCATTAATCTGAACTAAAAATATGATCAAATAAGCAAATAATGAATTTAAAAAAGCCAATACGCAAACACCCCATATCATGTAAAATTATTAAATTAAGCAACAAAAAGAAAAGAATGTTCATCCTATAACATTTGCAACAGCTTGTTTCACTTCTTCCTTTGCATCAACAGCAGTAGTCATATCACCAAATCAGTTATGGCCATTAACAACACAACCTCTGCTTTTGAACTACTACATTATACAAAATACAATGATGGAAACTTACTACTACATTAAAGTTATGAGTTCATAAAGCATACAAAATCACTATGCATAGTTTAAAAAAAATTGCAATGATGGAAACGTACAACTAACATATTATAGCAATTCATCCAGACGACGCATAAGACGGTTTCTAGAACTACCAGTTCTCTTTGTATCCTGCAAATCCCTATTATAGAATAATCAGAATAATCATATGTATATACAGAAAAAATATAACTGTATTCAATCACTTTATTTTAATAGAATCAGGAATTCATAAACCTGGTTTTTAGCAAGATTAGAATGAATTAACTAAACATCCATTTCATGATTAGTGTTAGGAAAAAACCAAAATTCGTACAACTAACATATTATAGCAAAGCATCCAGATGACGCATAAGACGGTTTCTACAACTACCGGTTCTCTTCGTATCCTGCAAATCCCTATAATAGAATAATTAGAATAATCATATGTATATACAGAAAAAATATAAATGTATTTAATCACTTTATTTTAATAGAATCATGAATTCATAAACTTGGTTTTTAGCAAGACTAGAATGAATTAACTAACCATCCACTTCATGATTAGCGTTAGGAAAAAATCAAAATTCTATGATTTGTGGAATTGTAATAGACACTTGATGGCAGTGATTTAAATAATGGAGCCATTTGGTGTAATGATCTCCATTGATTATAGTATGCAATATACATTCTCCTCATGAAACTAATTATGAATGAAAATTATGATTTCAACACAATAAAAAAACAATAAATAAAATAACAAAAAAAGAGAAATAAACAAAAATAAATTAATTAAAAAATAAAATAATAAAAATAATAAATAAAAAATAATATTAATAAAAATATAAATAAAATATAATTTTAAATTCAAATAAAATTAAAAATATAATAAAATAAAATTTAAAAATTATTAAAAAATAATTAAAATATAAAAATTAATATTAATAAAAAAAAAAACATAAATTAAAAAATAAAATTAAAAAATTAACATATACTATAATAATAAAAATAATTAATAATAATAGTTTAAATAAAATAAAAAAATAATAAACATAAAAGCAAATCAATCAATAAACAGGTCATGATATAAAAAATTTGTAAAAATCAATAGCATACCTGTGTCATTGTCTTTTTAATCGTGACTCAGAATCGTGAAACACACAAACCTCTGAATTTTTCCCTCAATATATCATAGTATACAACCCGCCTGTGATATGGATTATTTGAAGTTTGATTATGTAAAATTATGGGTTTAGTTTGAGGTTTATCAAACAATTGAATCATTGATTGGTGTTTAGGAATTGATTTGTGAGGAATTAACGTTGATTGATGAGTTTCCCTGATTAAGTGTTTTTCATGGGATGAAGATCTGATTTGGTCTTGAAAGTTGAATTGGTCTAAGAATTTAATACCACATCTGTTTTTTTCAACTGTTATGCATTTTCTTTGCAATTTAGCATATTGAATCATGTATTTTTAGGTATTGAGTCAAATTGTTTCCCTCCAAGTGTTTATTTTAGTTTTGAATTCAAAATTACATGATGAGGTGTGTTATATTAGTTTTGGTTTGTCAAATTTAACACAAATGTGGAAAATGCCTTAGTGGTTGAGATGTTAGGTCTTGGGCATAACAACCCGAGTTCGAATCTTGGCTAAAGCATTTTTATTATGAATTAATTTTGTAGGATTTCACTCATGCTAGTAGATTTAAAAAACGCCTTCATGTGGCTCTGTTGGTTTGCCTAGGTGGATTCAAAATTGGTGATATGGATTATATTATGGTTGATGTGGCATTTATGTTGCAGAGGTAGCATTGTTTTATCCTGTTATATATATATATATATATATATATACATATGTATATATATACATATGTATATATATACATATGTATATATATACATATGTATATATATACATATGTATATATATACATATGTATACATATGTATATATATACATATGTATATATATATATATATATATATATACATATGTATACATATATATATAAACAACCAATAATACAAAGGTTAATTACAAAGAGTGTTACAAGGGTTATCAATCTAATTAAATGAATAGAGCTTTTGAACATTGAGGATCAACTCCTTTGAAAGGAGCTTCAGGGAAAATAATTTTTAAATCTCCAAATAGTCCGAAGGGTAGTTTGAATTGGTAAATAATTTTTAAAAATGTGATGGTTAATTTAAAAACTCAAAAATAATTTGTCACACAATCAATAATTTTAAAAGAAAAAAACTTACATATTGTCTTTCAGCCATAAGAACGATTGGAATGATAGTATTTTTAATCAGAATAGTGAATCGGATCTATGAAGATAGTGTGTGTGTGTTTGAAGAGAGAGAAGATTTTGTTAACTATGTGTTTTGGAAAAAGGTTTGCCACGATTTACGATAAAATCCTCTGGAAAAAGTATAGATTTAGCACACTACCCTAAGCCGGTAGAGCTGCCGCCGGTAGAGCATCTAACGTGGACAAAACAAACAAAATAGGGCTTTGGGTATTTTGGTACTATTGTATGAAGTGGCGGGCCAGCCCACTGATTTGTAGGCCAATATGAAGTGGTGGGCTAGCCCACTCATTATGTGACAATCTGTATTTTTCATGTCATTATACGTCAATAAACTCAAAACTATTT
The DNA here is from genome assembly GCA_026074375.1 of Tanacetum coccineum. Lineage (NCBI taxonomy): Eukaryota > Viridiplantae > Streptophyta > Magnoliopsida > Asterales > Asteraceae > Tanacetum > Tanacetum coccineum. Next base: position 57,146 of record BQNB010000531.1, on the reverse strand, counting down.
ACTTTCAACCTTTACATGTTTACTTTTATGTGTAGCCATTAAGTCAAAACGCGTAAACTGAAAAACAACTTTAATCGTAAACCGGCATTAAACAAATATAAGTTTACGTCAAATATGTGTTATATGACTATTACGAATATAATTTATAATTTTACATATTTTATTTCTTAAGTTTTACGTAAACTAGTAATTTACATATTTTGTGCATGCATGTAAATCTATACTACCACCTTTCAAACCAATACTTACACTACTCATCTAGAAGCAATTAGCCAAAATTTGAAAATGTTTTCCCTCCCCCTCGCACCCTACTCTTCTGCCCCATCACACACATAAGCATATACCTACCAAAATAAGCACAATAATATCTAACTTTAGCTTATTAACCATCCTATTAATTTTGATACACCACAATACCTAGATCTATTAGCCAAGTTTATCTTTTCATGCTATTAACCAACTCATGTTATTATCCATCCTAATACTTCCACTTAAAAATAGTGCAAGTATAATACATTTCTCACACAAAAATCAACTAGCAAGAAAATTCTCTCTTTTCCCTTCTGCTCTCTCTAATACTCGGCTCAAACAAAAGAAACAAGAAAGATTAGGGTTTTTTTATTAAAAGTATTAAGAGAGATTTAAGGGTTTTAGTCATAATCAAACAAGTATTTGAGGTTTGATTTGGGTGTATACTTCTTAATCTCACATTCTCATCACATTAAGGTGCTCATTTCATATATACTTTCATTCCATATATTTTGGTTATAATCACTACATTCACAAGTTTATATAACCACTAGTTTGTATATTAAAGTTTTTTTTTAAATTAGACAAGTAAACTTTATAAATGAAATCTTGTAAAGAGTTTGTAAAATGAATAATAAAAATATGTACATACACATAAACTACTTATTTTAGTCACTTTATAAATTACTTGTTGAAATATTAGTTTTGTTGTTAAAATGGTTAGTTATAAACTTAAACTAGTAAAGCTGTATATTTTTTTGATGTTCTTAATTTTATGTTTATTCTTGTTAAATTTGTAGAAGAGACTAGGTTAGTATGAAGTTGTTGTGGTGATGATAATTGATGAAAATTGGTGGAAGAGATTAGGCTGGTATGGAGTTGCAATTTGTGGGTGAAAATTAGTGGTAGAATAGAAATAAAATATTTGATGTCCATATTTTATAATAATTATTTCATGCACTTAATCTTATTTTGGACATCTAAAATCTTAAAAATATGATAGTACATCTTCATACGAAAGCGTGGATATAAAATTCGCTAAAATCAGACTTAAAACGAATGAGATATGGTCAAAAGAAGTTTAGTCATTTTTCCTGCAAAACTGTTTTATAAGTATTCTGTCTAGACTGTTCGGAGACGTTTTTGACCCTTTTCGGTTTCGAGTCGAGAGAAGTTTATAGAATGTATTTTGTAGAGCTCGACTTTACGCAAAAAAGTGGTATTCGTCCGTTCCGTGAATCATTATAACGAAGAAGATATAACATTTATAAAACTAGACCAGAATGTATTTTTATAAAAATAGTGTGCTGTTTGATAAATAAAAAAGGGGGTTTTCGAGCGTTTTCGAGTCCGTTTGAGCTATAAAAAACTTAACAAATATTGTAGTATTACTTATATATTTTCTATACGCGTCAGAAACTTTCAAAAATATTATTTAGTAAAGGAGATAGGATTATAAAAAATGATTACTTAAAAATAATGGTAAAATATATTAATGATGGATAAAATGACGAATTACACGTAAACGTTATTTTGACTTATAAAACTAAAACTCAAAATTATTAGGTGGTGATATAATGCTATAAAAATATACTTGCATCATTTCATTTCATTTGCACTATCCTAAGATGACTCATAATTTAATAGGTTGCTTTCGGGACTTACTTTGACGTCCTACTTACTTGATTTTTCCATATCAATACTTTTGCCTAAGGTGAGTTTATAGCCCCGCTTTAACTTATTTATCATTATTTTATAAATCTTGGGGTGAGATACGTTTCTTGTTTTTACTTATGGACGCAAGTACTTTTCTCTTAAATGATTACGGATTAGCCTAAGTAGCGTTAACCCACTATGCCTAAATTATCATGGATCGTTAATTACGTGTTGTAAGCGTGAGTGTTATAAATAGATCTATTTCGGGTAAGTTAAGTGCTTACTAGTTTCGGAGGACCGAACAAACGGACGTATACCATGTCGGACTTAGGGTGTTTCGGGTTGAACACCTGCTTGGGTACTTTTATTGCATTAAATTGCATACAAACTGTGTTGTAGCTTTGGTGTCATGCGCTTAGTACAATCGTAATTACCTTGTGTGATATTGTATGCGTACAATAGTCATGCCTTACTAAATCTTGATGTCCAACCTTACTTACTTACTTAAACCTATGAACTCACCAACTTTATGTTGACATTTTTAAGAATGTATTTTTTAGGTGCTTAGCTTGCTATGGTGTATTTGATGTGCATAGAGTCCTCATCCTTCAAGAATATTTTCATGGATTTTCCGCTTGCATTAAATTATTTCTTCGTTGTATTATACTATGTTTTTATTTTCGATGCAAACTTATGGGATCATTGTTAAAACTTATTTATATCAACGAGGTTAACTTTTTAATGACTCATTTAGAAGTCATTTTCTTATATCTTGTGCTTATGTATTATGAAGTAACGCCCCTAGTTACCATTCCGCTGCCACATATTTTGGGGGTGTTACACATCATCTTACAAAATAATGTAGCAACAGTATTTTACACTATTATTTCAAACAAGATCGGGGCAAAAGTTAAGTGGCCGGTGTGCCCGGTAATTGTATGTTTTCTATAATACATCGGGCCCGTTTGGTTTGTTAGTGGGATTGGATTTAGATTCGGATTAGAATTTAGATTATAATATAAATTTGGTATAAGTTTTAGGTGATGGGTCTTACTTCATTATATGAGGACAAATATATTTAATGAAAGAATGCAAATAGGACAAAAGAATTGTGGCTGAAAAAAAAATTTGTAGTCAAGAACTTACAAAAGTTGGGTTACGTATTAGGATTTATGAAAACCCATGTTAGAGGGTATGAGGTACTATTTCAACACCCATAGATACACAACAAACAAAGTTTTTGACTTTGAGTTCATTCCTTCACACCAAAATCCTTATACCAAATGCATCTAAACTAAATTGTCATTATATATCAAACATCACATTCACATATTATTTATAGATTTTTCGATTATAATAGTTTATGATATGAGCTTACAAAATATCTCATTCCATAATACACAAATTTTTATTAAGTAAAATACTAAAATACATTTGAATATGTTTGTATAGACATAGTGATACTTGTATAAAAATAAAGTAATGGGTATCACAACGGAAGCATGCGCTGAATCCCACGTGGCACCTTATTCGGCGCCGCCAAATGGGCTGGCCGCCGAGTCGACCTACGCCATGTACACGACAAGTATAACGACAAAACAAAAAAATCACACCGTTTGAAAACAATAAATAGTTTTAATAGTTTTAAAATTCAATTTTTTCAATTTAACTTTATTAAATATATCCCCTTCATTTCATATTCAAAACATAAATTCTATATCTCTCAACACACAAACTAAAAAAATGTCTTAGTTTTCAAACGACGGGTTTTATACTTCTCTTCTAAATATGTCTAACCCGCAACACTCGTCTTCCTCAAACCCGTCTACACTCATGGCCGTCTTTAAGGCAGTGCAGTATGTGCGATTGCACAGGGCCACTGTTTGATGAGCGCCACAAAATTTCTTGCACTTCTATTAAATGTATATATATACACAATATGATATTCGAGATTAATTAGTTCAAGCACTATAGATACATATGTATTCTGTGTAAGTATTTAAGGGCCTCTTTATGTTAGTGTCATAAGGGAACCGTAATTAACGAGACAACCATGTCTATACTTATGCGACGGATTGCAACAACAAAGTTTTACAATCATCCTAGGCAGAGTACCTAATCGTTATAGTATAGTATAAGCAGGACTCGAGGGATTGATCGTTCTCTAGGGGAATAGTGAGGTAGGTTCAAATTGTACGTTGCTAAGATCTAAAGGTTGAGAGAAGGGTATTTTTGTATTTTTATGTATTTTAGAAAGCAAGTAAAATCAATATGTTGAGAGAGATGGTTTTTAAACTAAGCTAAAACTAATCTAAATCTAAACTAATCATGCAAGAAAAGTAAAATTGGCGGGAACTCTTATAGTTAAACAAATGTGCTCACTTAATCATGCACTACTCCCTAGTTGATTCATCTAACCCGTTGTCCGTCACCCTCGTTAGTGTAATGTGTAAGTATTCCCCTAATTCAATTGCGAATTGGTCAGAATCGCATCTACGTGATCACCTAAGCAGACATCTCCTGATAATGCTTTTCCCACCTAATAGTTAAATCAAGCGCATTAAATACTTAATTACTTATCTTCCAAAACGTGAGAGTTTCATTTAGTTCTAACCACGTTTCACTAGACGTATATGCTAATGTGATATCTTATAGCTAGTTTTCTAATGTCTAACGCGCACACCACTAACAAGAAACAACAAATTAAAGTTCACAACTAAGTTTCATGCAATCATAAGCAAACACATATAAATTTAGCCTAACATGTTAACAAGAAGAAAAGAAAAGCAATTAATCATCAAACACATAGACATATTTGACTGATTAAAGATTGAATTACTTATCTTCAAACCAATATGTGAGTATATGAGTACAAGGGAAATTAAAAGCCCTAAAAATCATCTATAATGGTTGTACTATAGCTCTCCAAAGTTTCACACACGAATTAGGAAAACAAAGGGTTTGTATATATAGGATTTGGGTTTTAACGGTGTCACTAGGGTTTTGTGACGTCGTCACCCCCCATCGAATCCCTTTAGAGTTTCTTCAGCCGACAACTCTTGACATCGTCAAGTCTTCTAGTCACGTTGTCACCTTGCAATTGTGACGCCGTCACGATCTTTTGGTAACGTCATCACCACACACTGAAGTGTCAAAAAACTTGACCAAATCCACTTTCTAGGCACAATTGGCAACGCCGTTAGGAAGGTGGTCGCGAGCTTGAAAAGTTGTGTTTTTTCCTTTTTTCTTCCTGAATCGAGCCCAGGTCATGTGTATTCCATCCATGTGTTTCCCAAATGCTAATTACACAAAAGAAAAGATTTAGTGCAATAGTAGAGCATATTTGCATGCTTTTGGGGGTTAAATGATCCCAAAAAAGTGTATAAAATGACACCTTATCATACATCATCGTCATAAAACTCAACTTCTTCCTTGCAATCGTATCCTCCATTTGGTAAGCAATATAATATTCCTCAAATGACATCCAAACAAACTTATCATCAATAACAACAAGTCTTTCAAAACCAACAACTCAACAACCAATTCTAAAATTTCCCATATCAAACAAATGCGTCACCATAATTCTTTAAATCTCAACAATCACAACAAACACAACCACAATTCAAAGAACCACAACCACCACCAAAAGAAACCCATGAACAACGATGTAAAGGAAAACGCGTCACGAAACCTTCAAAAAAATCTACCACACCCATGGTGGATTTGGACGCCGGCGAGGAAGAACTGAGATGGACGGTGCAATGTTGGACATGTGAGGAAGAAAAGTTGTTATGCTAGATTTGGGTTGAAATTTCCGAGAACAACGAGATAGGAAACGACCAAAACGAGGAGTGGTGGCAGATTACAGACGATTTCAACCAAGCTATTTACAAACCTTTACAAAGTTTTATCATATCGAAAATGGAAAGCTCAATTTTAGTGATCAATAAAAATGGAGTAAGTTTATGCTTGATTACTCGTGGCGTGTCTTGAAAAACACCCCAAATGGGTGATGCGGCGGGCTACACAACAACCCTCCTAGGTAGAGTACCTAACCGTTGAAGTGTAGTACATGTAAGACTTGGGGGGTTATTATTGTTCTCTAAGAGAATAGTTTGGATAGGCCCGAATTGTACGTTACTAAGGTCTAATGATTGAGGGAATATTTTTTTTTGTATTTTTATATTTTATGAAAGCAAGTAAAATCTCGGGTTTGAATAGGGGTTGATTAAGCTATTAACTACTCCTAAATCTATTGTAATTATGCAGAAAAGTAAATGCGTGGAAAATTCGTATGGTTAAACAAACATGCTCACCTAATCATGCACTACTCTCTAGTTGCTTTCACTAATTCTATTGCATGTCACCCTCGTTAGTGTAATGTATATGTATTCCCCTAATTCAGTAGCAGGTTAGTCAAGTCCACACTCTACATCACAACCTAGTCAGGCGTTGTCAGACACGCTCCCTCCCAATAGTAAATTCACGCGCAATAATACTTAATCCAGAATCTACCCAAAGGTGATCTAGATATGAAGATCTAATCACGGGTATCCTCTAACATAACCACGTTTTTTAGACGTCTTTGCTATGATATGAAGATCAAATAGCTAGTTTTCTAGAGCCTAACATGCACACCACTAATAAGAAGCAATAAAATAGAGATTACAAACTAGGTTTCATGCAATCATAAGCAAACACTAATTTAATTTAGCCAAGCATGTTAAAAGAAAGCGGATATCAGTTAATCAAACAACACATAGACATATTGAATGATTAAAAAGGTAAAGGAACTTCACTTCAATTAAACATGAATTAACAATGACTACAAATTGGTTAGAAAACCTTAAAAATTAGCAATGATAGCTGTTACAAAAGTTATCCCAAGTTTTCACACGAAAATATGAAAAATAAGGTTTGTATACATAGATAATGGGTTCTGACGGCGTCACTAGGGCTTTGTGACGCCGTCAGACCGTTGAATCTTCTAAGGGTTTCTTTGAGTCGGCTATTATGATGCTGTCACAAGTCACAGTAGGAAATTGCTTGATCCTGACGGCGTCAGTAGGAATTTCCGACGCTGTCTCTACAACCTGAGAAGTCACACTTTTTGTTCAAAACTTCACTTTCTAGGCACTTTTGGTGAAAGCGTTATGATGGAAGTCGTCGGCTTGAAAATTTGTGTTTTTTTCTAGTTTCTTCCGGAATCAAGCCCAAGTCAGATGGTTTTCCTCCAAGTGCTTCCCAAATGCTATAATAACAAAAAGAAACAACTAAGTATAATATTTGGGCATTTTTGCATGATTTTGGGGGTTAAATGACCCTAAAAAGTGTATAAAATTACATGTCATCAAATACCCCTACACTTAGGATTTGCTTGTCTTCAAGCAAATGAGCTTTTCTACCTAGTAAATAGCAAAGTCAGTGGCATTTAACCTACTAAGTAAAGATAATTTATGCCACAACTAGTTTAACATTGTAATTCAAAGCATGAAAATCATATACTAGCATCACATAAGTGCTTTGATTCTCTTATTCTCTCAGTGTAATAATGAATTATAACAATATAAGAAACGAGAAAATAAACACTTACTACATGTCATAGTATATAGATTACCATAAGCTTGATTTAAGGATCAAAACCTCCACCGCTTTGGCGTAAGTACCTAGGAATTACTATCAAATAGGTTTTTTAAAGGTTTGTAACGTTAGGTGTAAGGTAAAGGAAATACAATTGGGGATAATGGGGGTATTTACTAGTGGCAAGCTAATTATTTGCAAGAGTACATGTAAAAAGGCGTTGCTAAGCCAAGACTCAACGAAAATTAGGAAAATCATATATAACTCTACATCAAACTCTTTCTTTTATTTTCTTAACTTTTTCTTGACTTTACATCAAACTCATTCTTTCTTTTATTTTCTTAACTTTTTTCATTTTTTTCTATTTTTTGATTTTTTTTCTTTTCCTCTTTTATTATATACACTTTTACCCTGTAATCTGCTGAAAATAAATAAATATACATAACTCGAGGTTTATATTGACACCTCTACACTTGAGTTTTTAATAACTCAATAATAAACTAACTAATGACCTGAATTAGAAGGATCAACAAACATTGAGCAAATTAAGCACGTGTGATGGTAATAATATGACTTTCTTCCCCATTTCTCCATAATCTAAAACTACCATGAATCATAATCGTCCCAAAACTGTGTACACTACAAATGACTCGACTTAGCAACCATGTAATGAAGCAAACAATTAACTAGGGTTAAGCAATTATGATAAAAATAATGTACTAAAATGAGTACATATGATGAGGTGTCTTTTTATACACTTTTTTGGGGTCATTTAACCCCCTTAAATTATCCAAATATGCTCTAAATACATGCTTAATCATTTATTTTTGTATTTTAGCACTTGGATGGCATTTGGAGGGAATACACGTGACTTGAGCTCATTTGGAGAAGAAACGAACAAGATTACAAGTCTACACCAAAATCGATAAAGAAGGTGTTTTATAGTGCGTGGAGACGATGAGGTGTAATTTTATACACTTTTTCGGGGTCATTTAAACCCCTTTTATCATGCATATATGCTTAAAATATGTGCTTAATCCTTTCTATTGCATTTTTAGCACTTGGATGACATTTGGAGGAAATACACGTGACTTGGGCTCAATTTGGGAAGAAACGGGACAAGATTGCAACTTTACATGAAGAAGGCTCAAAGAATTTCTTACAGATTGTGGACACAGCGTCAGGATTTCTAGTGACACCGTCTGGACTTCAAAGCGACCGCGTCATAACCTTTTGTGACGGCGTCAAGATTGTAGCTGCCTTAAAGAAACCCTATAAGCATCCTCGGAGCGACGACGTCATGATATTTGTGACGCCGTCGGGATTGTTTTTCTTATAAATACAAACTCAAAATTAGGGTTTTAGATATACATTAGGAGTGAAGTTCGGTAAAGAACGAATTATAGCTGACTTTGGGAGTATTTTAGGGTTTCCCAACCTTTTTGTATCTTCCCCACTTGCACGATTTAATATAGTGAAGTACTTCTATCCTTTAATCTTTCAATATGTCTATGTGTTGTTTGATTAATTGTGCTTCTTCTATCTTTAACATTCTAGGCTAGATTTCTTTAGTGTTTGCTTATGATTGCATGTGAATTGGTTTGTAGATCCTAACAATATTGCTTCTTGTTGATATGTGTGCATGTTGAGGCTTTAGAACATTAGCAACTTAAGTGTTGTATCGATGCCTAGAGCGACATGATTGTGTAGAAAGGATTCCATCGCTAATAGTCCTCATATTACCTTACCCATCTATGGGTTATCCCCTTTTAGTATTTTAATGTGCGTCTATCTCTCTAGGGGCCTTGTAATAGTCTTCATACTACCTTACTTGTACGTTGCCTTAGCAAGATATCACGTAGATGGCGTTTTTGTGTAATTCTTTATGCCTTTCAGAAATACTTACACATACATCACAAGTGTGACAAAGAAATAGAGTTAGGAAAACTTATCAAGGATCATGCATGATTAAGTAAACACTTCTCTGTTATCATATAAATTCTTTACATTAGATTAGTTTAGTTAA